>PVJS01006684.1:34575-47038 GCA_004027185.1 Glis glis
TCTCTCTCTTTCTCTCTCTCTCTCTCTCTCTCTCTCTCTCTCTCTCTCTCTACCTAGTGAGGCCCTCCGCAACTTCGTGAGACCCGGTTTCAAAATAAAGTATAAAAAATAGGTCCGGGGGTGTAGCGCAGAGGTAGAACGCCCCTGTGTTCAATCCCCGGTACCGCAAAAAAAAAAAAAAAGGCTATGTCCTAGTTTATTAAGGAGGTGTGTGATCCTGTGTATATTTGCATAGTTTGCAGGCAGTCTCTGAGTTTGCTGTGCTGATGCGTCAATAGGGAGTGTTTGTTCTATTGGAACTTTGTGCTCTTGAGATCACGGTCAAAGGTTTGATTCCTAAAAAGGACAGACAGCCTCACTGCTGGGTGCCTCAAGGCATCTTATCCACATTTCCCCATGATCAAGGGGCTTTAGGAGAGCAAATGAGTAAATCGGCCACTCAAAAAGGAAAGTATTTCTCCTTAGTGAGGCCCTCTGCAACTTCGTGAGACCCGGTTTCAAAATAAAAGTATAAAAAATAGGGCCAGGGGTGTAGCGCGAAGGTAGAACGCCTCTGCGTTCAATCCCCGGTACTGCAAAAAAAAAAAAGGAAAATATTTTAAAATGGTTTCTTATTTGTTTTTATCACCTAATTAATGTATCCTTTCTCTATGTAAAATAATGTCAAGATGTAATTTTTTGAAGGTTGGAATTCTTGCAGATTCTAACAATCCCCTCCAGGACCACCTCTGTTCCAAAGATTCTCTCACCTCCATGTTCACATGCCTCTCGTACTTATAGGAAAATACACATACCTATTGATTTTAGAGTGTTAAAATAAAAATGTTATCATTATAAATGCACCATCTGACACCGTTTACTTTCATTTTGCAGTTTATCACAGGCATTCTTCCAGTTCATAATTCAGCCTTCTTTATTGCTGCCTAACAATCTATAAAATAAGATACTTCGAAATTTATTTAATCATTCCCCTCTTCACAGGCATTCAGGTTGTTTCCACTTATTTTGTTTGTTTTGTTGCATTTACCATTAGAAACAATGCTGCAAAAAATATCTTTTACCTATAATATAACCTACTGACTTTTTGTTCTAGTATACAAACCTAAAGTGGGATTGCTAAATCAAATGCAGCCTGTATTTCACTTGATATAGGCAGATTATTTTCCCCCAAAGAGTGCCCTTTTCCACACTCCCAACAATATATGAGAATACCGTTAGAAACAGATTTTAGGAGCCGGGCATGGTGGCGCACACTTGTAATCCCAATACTTGGGAGGCTGAGACCAGAGGATCCAGGTTCGCTGCCAGCCTCAGCTACTTAGTGAGGCCCTCCCCAACTTAGTGAGACCCTGTTTCAAAATAAAGAATAATAAAAAAAATAGGGCTGGGGGTGTAGCTCGGAGGTAGATGCCCCGGGTTCAATCCCTAGAACCGCAAAAAAAAAAAAAAAAACAGATTTTAGGGATGCTGCAAATCAAAACTCATGAAATCAAAAGTAACTCAGCAAAGCAGTTTACTTCTGCACAGAAGGGTGCAAGCACACCAAGCAGGCATCCGCTCAGCCTTTTATTCCCTAATATGAAGGCCACCACGCTGTTCCCCATTGGCTGGAGTATGGCTTTTACAACCCAACCTGGTCGGCTAGTTTTCAGTAGTAGATTTTACAAAAGGAGAAACACGAAACCAGTACATCCAGGAGTGGAACATATAGACATGTGTACAAAAGGCACAAAATGAATATCTAAGCTACAGTTACAAAATGGAAGCCTGCCAGTTTCTATATGATCTTGTAACTTCAATACAAAAGATTGCTTTCCTTTCTTACAGTACCTACTTATTCCTCACCAGCATGGGATGTTATTGCTCTTTCTTTTTTTTTTTTTTTTTTTTTGCAGTACCGGGGATTGAATGCAGGGGCGTCCTACCTCCGCGCTACGCCCCCGGCCCTATTTTTTTATACTTTATTTTGAAACCGGGTCTCACGAAGTTGCAGAGGGCCTCACTAAGGGGAGAGAGAGAGAGAGAGAGAGAGGGAGAGAGAGAGAGAGAGCTGAGGCTGGTCGCGAACCCGGATCTTCCAGTCTCCGCCTCCCAAAGTACTGGGATTACAAGCGTGCACCACCACGCCCGGCTTATTGCTCTTTTTAAGTTACAATAAGTAAATAAAAAATGGTTTCCCACTGTTGTAATAATTTGCTTTTCCATAAATACTTGGGCAGTTGACTTTGCATGTTTACTAACCATCTGCACCTCTTCTTTAAATCCGCCTTGTCGTAGCTTTTGCCCCCATCATATCCTGTCCTCGATTTTTTTCTTGGGTCATTTGTCTTTTTCTTAGCAGTTGGTTAACCTTGTTTATTAGAGATATTAACTCTTACATTTTATTGCAAATCATTTTCCCAGTTTCTTGTCTTTTGATTATAAATATTTTATTATGTCTTTGGCCATATAAAATATTAAAATGTGTGTGTAGTCCAATACATCTGTCTTTTTTTGGCATTGTGGTTTCTTATCACCTCCACCATTAGAGCCCCTCACTCCAAGTATTATAGAACAATAACTTTAAGTCCATGCGGTAATGATGGCGGGTCCTAACTCCAGAGATCCATAAAACAGGAATCTCAAAGAAATCCCCACAGAAATCTGGCAGGTAATGGAAAATGATGATGCCAACCAGTAAGAAAAAATAGGACCTATGAAAGCAGGATAAGCTGGAATGTGGACACTCCATCTAGAGGAGGCAGGCAGAACTCAAATCAAGATGGCCCTTTGGTAAGGTGGGCCCAGTGTTACCACACCTTCTCTTGTTTTCTTCTTCCAAGAAAATCTAGCCAAACAAATTTTTATGTAAAACCTCCCAACTTTATGTATGCCAACATTAAAATAAAATTGCTCAGGCCAGACCAGCTATGTCTGTGAGCCTCTGATACAAAGCTGACTTCCTTTATGGCACTCTCAGTACGAGCGACCAAAGATCCAAGAGTTCACCAAGCATTCGCGGTGCATGAGGCACTGAACCTTACAGACAGCATTTTGCTTAATCCTCAAAATATCTCACCATGTAGGTATTAGTATGTCCATTTTACAGATGAGAAAACTAAGAATGAATTTAAAATTCACACATATGACTCCTAGGAATTGGGAGGGGAGTCCACTAAGGGCAGGAGGGGATAGGAAAAGGGTTGGTGGACATGCTCAAAGCTCCATATATGCATGTATGGAAACACCACATAAAACCCACTAACTTGTACAGTTAATATGTCCAGATAATTATAATAATTTTTGTGGTATTGGGAATTGAACCCAGAGGCATTCTACCTCCAAACTACATCCTCAGACCAATTTTATTTCTTATTTGGAAACAGGGTCTCACTAGGTTGCTGAGAGCCTTACTAAATTGCTGAAGCTGTCCTTGAACCTGCGATCCTCCAGTCTCAGCCTCCCAAGTACTAGGATTACAAGTGTGCACCATGATGCCTGGCTAATTATAATAATTTTATTTATTTATTTATTTATTTATTTATTTATTTATGAGATACTGGGGATTGAAACCAGTGGCATTCTACGTCTGAGCTACACCCCCAGCCCTATTTTTTATTCTTTATTTTTAAATAGGGTCTCACTAAGTTTTGGGGAGTCTCACTAAGCAGCTGAGGCTGGCTTTGAACCTGTGATCCTCCTGTCTCAGCCTCCCAAGTACTGGGATTACAAGTGTGTGTCACCATGCCCAACTATAATAATTTTAAAAAGAAAAAAGTTCACCCACATTAACCAGCCAATAACAGGGTCAAGATCTGAACTCAGTTTATCTGTCTTTTTCAAGAATAGTTTGTTCAACCTTGTCATGCTTCAGTTTTTACCAAATTCCAAAGAGAAAGGTGATCTTTATTTTCCCATTTTTTTTTAGAAAGTAGACCATAAAGATCCTAGGGGATGTTTCCAGAACTGTTTGAAATATAAAACAGGTGCCAACTAGATCAGATGTTTCCATATGTCAAAGATGAAGATTGCTACTCAATCCAGTATTAACTTCAGAATAAAAATTTGTCACTGAACATCTGGGAAGGCTTTCCCAACATACAGGAATATGGGCACGGCATAGCTTTCTTTAATATTGCCCCTCATTCCTTGATTGTTTGGCCTGTCTGGACAAAGATGTATCAGGGGCTCAAAACTCAAAATTAGTCATGCGACCCTCAGGACTTGACCTTGGAACTGAGGCTCTGCCCCTTCACTTCACAATCCCCTAGGAAATCATTAGAAAGATGTGTGCATCTATGAGGTATAGAGATTGCAAATGAATAAAAATCAGAATAGTGATCAAAGAAGTCCCTTTGAGAAAAGAATCTCACTTCTTTTCTTCCAAGAAACTGAGAGATCAAAGGTTAAGATTTTGTCAAATATGGGAACCAGAAGAGAAGTATCTGCTCAACTAAGGCCTTTTATTTCAATGAAGCAGCCATTAATAAGGACAGATGCCGGGTGTGGTGGCGCATGCTTGTAATCCCAGTACTTGGGAGGCTGAGACCAGAGGATCCGGGTTCGCAGCCAGCCTCAGCTACTTAGTGAGGCCCTCCGCAACTTCATGAGAACCAGTTTCAAAATAAAGTATAAAAAATAGGGCTGGGGGTGTAGCGCGGAGGTAGAATGCCCCTGGGTTCAATCCCCGGTACCGCAAAATAAATAAATAAATAAATAAGGACAGATAACACTGATCCATTATATCTGTGGATGCCTAAAAATACATCCATAATAATGATTCATAAGAGCCTGGATTTCAGGACAATGGCTTTGGGTCTCAGTATCTCATTGTTTTGTTTTGTTTTTAATCTGTATTAATTAAATTAATCCAGGTCTTAGAATAATACATCCTATGCAGAAATTGAAAGAATGAAAAAGTAATAATAAATAATTGATGTAGCCTCTGATAGCATGTTAAATATCTAAAGTTGAAAGAAAAGCGTTCTTCTTTGATGCACAGTAAGTCTGAGCATGTGTCCTAACAGACTTGGCCACATTACCTCAAGTTCTGAAGTTCTAGAGAAAAAAAAAATCAAAAGAAAAGAACAATTCTTTATGCTGGTATTATAATCTTCAGCAAAACTGCCAAAATTATATTCTATACATACTATTATTATCTCCATTTTGCAGATGAGGAAACAGGGGCACAGAGAGTTATGGAACTTGCCCAGGATTATCTGACTAGTAAATGGTTGGACCAGGAAATCAAACACAAGTAGTGTTCCCCCAAGAACCCATGCTTGTAATCAGTGTTCTACAAATGGATAACCTTGACCCCTTTCCTTCCTAAGACTCAGATAACTTATCTTGAACATGAGGATAATAAAAGTTATTCCATCTATTTCCCTAAGTCATGTTGAAGGATACGTGAGATCATTTTATGTAAAAGTCTCAGTAAGTTAAAAATTATTACAGGCATTGACTTCTTTCCCAGTTTTCAGAAATGGACAAGATGAACTCTAGGTAAAATTCTTAAATAGATGTCTCTTTTCAACAGAAAGGCTCATACTTAAGCAAATCACCTGGCATTGAGTTTACACCATTACTATACTTTGAAACCGACTGTGATATTCTTTTGATAGAACATGTAAAGTATACCATTTAGAAAGTAAAATGGAGCTACAGTTAGAGATGAGGGCCCAACACTGGTTTCAATCTTACCTAGTCTCTGACATACTCATTTATTCTTCCAACTTCCCATTTTTAACACTCGATTCCTCATGTCACGGGTCAGTAAGGTGGCCTGCCCGCCTGTGCCTAAACCACCAAACAATAAGCTGCTTTTTGTCTCGCTGTCATGTCAGAGAACAATGTGCAGCTTAAGCAGGAGAGAGAGAAGGAAGGATGCCCCTGGCGGGGAGCCAGCCCCAGTGACCATGGGGCTCAAGGACTGTGAAGAGGCTGACCTTGCTGATGGAGGATTTTATTACTTTAGTCACTTTGTTTAGATTTTTAGTTTTTCTTTATCACAGTTGGTTGGGGCTATTTCTTTGACTTCGGTCCCCACCTTCCACAAGGAAACTATTCATTAATCCTCTTATTCGGGTATCAAAATCTTTATTGAACATCAACTGTGTGCCTGGCATTGTGTTAATCATGTTAAACACTGGGGACACAATAGTAATCAAAACAGATTCCCTGTCCTTATGGAACTTGCATTCTACAGGGAGAAACATGTAACCTATGATAACTGCATGGTATAAGTACTATAACTTACCTGTGATAGGTGAGACGATGGAATGGGAAAGACCCACTTCAGGTGGGGTAGTAGTAAGAATGGAGATGCTGAAACAGAGGAAGACAAACTTAGAGTGTCTCTAAGTTTTTTTTTTTTTTTTTTTTTGGTACTAGGGATTGAACCCAGGGGCATTCTACCTCTGAGCCAAGTTGCTGAGGGTCTCACTAAGTTGGTGAGGCTGGCCTCGAACCTGAGATTCTCCTGTCTCAGCCTCCCAAGTACTGTGATTACATGCATGTGCCACCACATCCAACTTAGGATTTCTTTAAAAGGAAGAACGGATATGACTTCCTGATGGATATAACATGGAGAATAAGGAAAGAGGATTGGAAGATGATTACTAGGCCTCTGTAGTAATCATCCAGAAAGACTATGTCGCCATTTGCTTATATGTAGAAAATTGCAAGAGGGGGTTGTGGAAACCAAGAATACTGTTGAGAGCTGTCTTAGAGCCGCACACGGAGGTTAACATCTTGGACCAACTCGACTGTGTACATAGCGCCCAATTGAGTGGAATCTCCACAAGTGGACAGATTCCCTGGGACCTGATGGGATCGATAGGGTGAGGACTTTGATGTCCTCTCCATCTACCAATAATGTTTAACTCTTCCTTCCTCTTAGTTTGTCTCATGACCGCCCTGCTGCTTTTCCTTATCTGGTCCCGTAACAATGTGCTCGCTTCTGTGTTTGATTAACTTTTATGATGCCTCGCTTAAAGTTTCTATAAAAGTAAGGTGCTGGCTGTAGGATTCAGGAGGCGAGGAGAATTGCCACACTACCTCCTCCCCTGCCAGCCCTAAATATTAAATATTAGAATAATAATTTTGGACCCAGAGTTGTTTATGTGAGGGACTTCAGCAAGCAGCAACCATGGCACTGGACCATCACAGAGTACCATTTGGGATATGCTACTTTTTAAATGCCTGTAAGATACTCAAATGTTAAGTTGAGTTATATGAGCCTGGAACTCAAATGAAAGTTTGGAATTGAAGAGAAAAAAGGGGGAATGTCATGAGCTTACAGACAGTATTTAAAAGCATGGGAATTCATATTAAACTGTTGGGTTTTACTTTTCCTTTGGTTATTGACATTTTGTGTGTGTGTGTGGCACTGGGGATTGAATCCAGGGGCATTCTACATCCGAGTTACACCCCCGGCCCTATTTTATTTTTATTTTGAAATGGTTTGGCTAGGTTGCTGAGAGTCTCATTACTTGCTGAGGCTGTCTTTGAACCTGCAATCCTCCTGCCTGAGCCTCCCAAGTACTGGGATTACAAGCATGTACCACCATGCTCAGCTTGACATTTTAATTAGTATTAAAGTCTGAAAAACTTTCAAGAATGGATATTTTTAAAATCTCTGTTAGTGAAATTTTAGGAACATTTGATGTTTCAGGAAAAATATTTCTGACCAGTAATTATAAGGGAATTCTTAAGTCCCTATAAATAATGCCAATGGAATAATTTGTCTCTCTGGTGGGAATACAATATAATGGAGTGAGATAGGACTTGAACTGAGACAAACCTGGTCCTGAATTCTAATTCTGCCATTGCTAATTATGTGACCTTTAAAATTTGTCTTATTGTTTGGAGTTTCTGTTTAGTTATTTGCACAATCGGAATTAAAAATACCTAGTTATGAGTTGTTGTGGGAATTGCAAATAATAACTGCAAACATTCCTAGCACAAAATAGTACACAGTAAATAGTAGCAACATTAAATGTCTCTTCTTCCTGGCATAGCAAAATGTCTTGAAATATACAGCCTCTACTTCCACGCCTCACTCCTCGACTAACTGCAATCCGTTTCCCATCCCTCTATTCCGCTGGATCTGTTCCTGTCAGTCACCAGTGATGTTGGATGTGTCCTCGATTTGACACCACTTCTCACCAGCATTTGTCCCAGTTGTTCTTCCTCCTTGATTAGCTTTCTTCTCTTGGGGTCAGTGACACCATGCCATCCTGAAATTCCACATGTATCACAGGCAGATCCTTTTCCGTTTCTTTTGCTGAATCCTTTTCGCTAGCTCACACATGAAATGTTAGAGATCTCAGGCTCAGTCCTGGAGCCCCCTCTTTTCTGCATCTTCACCCACTCCATGGGTAACAGCAGCCAGTCCTACAGTTTCTCATAACATCTACAGAATCCCAAATTGGCATCTTCCCCCAAACTCCAGATTCGTGGATTCAACTGCCTTCTTGACATTTCCACATGGTAAGCATCTCAAGTTTAAAGGAGAAAAATGGCACTCTTGACCACACGTCCACATTCCTCAAGTCTTCTGCCATCTTAGTAAATGTCATCACCATCCAACCAGTGCCATTCTGCCAGTATCCTACCCATCTGCTCATACTATTAACTCTATTTCTGAGATATATCCACAATCTTTTTCCTCTCTGCTGCTGAACCCCAAGACCAGGCTACCATCATTTCTCATCTGGACTATTGCTCAATGATTTCCAAGCTTCCACTAAATCCATTCTTCCAAACCCACCCTGAACATTTGAAAACATAAATCAGGTCCTCCTACTTTCATGCCTAAAATCTTTCAATGGCTTCCTATAGCACTTAGAATGAAACCTGAGTGGCTTACTAGCTCATTAAAACTCACATGACTGAGCCTTAGCTTCCTTTCCTACACATCCCATTCCATTCCCCCTCTAGCACCCTACCCTGCCCACCTTACCAGTCTTCTTTCATTCTAAGCTTATTTCTCCTTCAGTATCTCACCCTAAGATTTTTCCTCCACCTGGAACTCTCTGCCCCAGTTCTTCTCACAGGCTGGTCCCTTCTCGTCCTTCTTAGAGAGGCCTTTCCTGACCACCCAGTCTAAAGCAGGGTGCTCGGTCTCCTCTATCATGTAATCTTGTTTTATTTTCTGTTTGTCATTTGTAATTATTTGAAATTATCTTACCTATACATTTATTTCTGTATTATCTGTCTCTCCTCTATTAGAATAGATGCTCCAGGAGAGCAGGGACTTATTTCTCTTATTCACCTCTGTATCCTTAGCACCTAGACAGAGGCTGACACCCAACAGACACTCAAAAATATTTGTCAAATGAGTGAATGAATGAACAGTAGTTGATATTGCTCTGCTTAGATACAAAGCTGAGGCACAGGTGCTATGGAATACCACCCACTATTTGGTTCAGGTTTTGCTACTTGGCCAACTCCTGTTTCACTCAGTTGCCTTTTCTTCTCATCAGCTTTCACCCACCTTTTTTTCCCTTCTTCTTCTTCTTCTTCTTCTTCTTCTTCTTCTTCTTCTTCTTCTTCCTCCTCCTCCTCCTCCTCCTCCTCCTCCTCCTCCTTCTTCTCTCTCTCTCTCTCTCTCTCTCTCTCTCTCTCTCCAGTCTCGCTAAATTGCTGAGGCTGTCCTCAAACCTGTGATCCTCCTATCTCAGCTTCCCAAGTACTGGGATTACAGGTGTGCACCACCGTGGTGCCTGGCCTCCACCCACATTTTAAAACTTAGTGTTTCCAGCCAGGCATGGTAGTGCACGCTTGTAATCCCAGTACTTGGGAGGCTGAGACCGGAGGATCCGGGTTCACAGTCAGCCTCAGCTGCTTAGTGAGGCCCTCCGCAAGATAAAAGAATAAAAAATAGGGCTGGGGGTGGAGCTCAGAGGTAGAATGCCCCTGGGTTCAATCCCCAGTACCGCAAAAAAAAAAAAAACTTAGTGTTTCCCAAGGTTAACTTGTTATTTAAGCTTTCTCTTAAACATCTTCTCTTCCATCTCTCTCATCTTCTCCTACCCATGCTGCCTTACCTGAGACCCTAACATCTTAAACAGTCTCCTGATTGGTCTCCTTCCCACCAGTTTCGGAATTACTAAACTCAATATCCAATTTTTCTATTATGTGCATTTTTAGTTAACAGCCTCTGAGTTCCCACTTTTTATACACAATCCTAAGATAGGGAAAGTCCTCTGCGATGAAGCCCCTGCATTTGTAAGTATCACAGTCCACAGCTCTCCCTTATCCTCCTATGTTCCAGCCATTCCAAAGTGACTTTCAGCCGGGCCGTGGTAGCGCACGCTTGTAATCCTAGTACTTGGGAGGCTGAGACCGGAGGATCCGGGTTCACGGCCAGCCTCAGCTACTTAGTGAGGCCCTCCACAACTTCGTGAGACCCAGTTTCAAAATAAAGGATAAATAATAGGGCCAGGGGTGTAGCTCGGAGGTAGAACGCCCCTGGGTTCCATCCCGGGTACCACAAAAAAAAAAAAGTGACTTTCAAATGTCCTCCTGTTTTCACCTCTTTGCTGTGGTCCAAACTGTTCCTTTGGCTAGAAATGTCTTTCCATCAGTCCCTGCCCCTCCCTTCTGTATGTTCAAATCATACTTTCTTTTCCTGACTCAAGTGTCTCCCCTGTTGCAAAACCTTCTCAAATCTATCAAATTTCAAGCCAGGCATGTGGTGCACACCTGTAATCCCAGTATTTGGGAGGCTGAGACAGGAGGATCACAGGTTCGAGGATAGCCTCGGCAAGTAGTGAGACTCTCATCAACCTAGCAAGACCCTGTTTCAAAATAAAAATAAAATAGGGCTGGGAGTAGAATTCCCCTGGGTTCAATCCCTAGTACCACCAAAAAAAAATAAATCTGTCAAATTTCACATTGATCCTTTTTTCCTGTGCTACCACTTCAATACATACATTTGTTATTTTATTTTTCTTTCTTTTTTTTTTTTGCGGTACCGGGGATTGAACCCAGGGGCTTTCTACCTCCATGCTACATCCCCAGCCCTATTTTTTATACTTTATTTTGAAACCGGGTCTCATGAAGTTGCGGAGGCCTCACTAAGTAGCTGAGTCTGGCCGCGAACCCAGATCCTCTGGTCTCTGCCTCCCAAAGTACTGAGATTACAAGCGTTTATTTTACTTTTAAGCTACATGACATTTATTAGCTTGATATCATGATATTGTGAGCTCCTTCATGACAGCAACTGTTTTATTCTTGCATTTCCAGCACTCTGAGTGGATATAATGTTACTAATAAACATTTGTTGATGGAGAGAAATAAAGACACTGAAGGTAATTGCACTTAGGTACTCAAAAAACATGCATGATAAAGAATAAGAATAAAGTTAGCTGGGCGTGGTGGCACATAATTGTAATCTCAGTACTTAGGAGGCTGAGACAGGAGGATCGCAGGTTCAAAGCCAGTCTCCGTAACTTAGCAAGGCTCTCAGCAACCTAGTGAGACCCTGTTTCCAAATAAGAAATAATATCAGGCTGAGGGTGTAGCTTGGAGGTAGAATGCCTCTGGGTTCAATCACAAGAACCAAAAAAAAAGAAGTTGTATTTCCAAATTATCATTCTAAAGGTATCAATGAAAGGTAAGGCATATGCTATTACTCTATAGTATTTACCATAAAGAGTGATGAAGAGTAGAAATTATGTATTCTGGCCAGGTGTGGTGGTGCATGCCTGTAATCCTAGTACTTGGGAGGCTGAGACAGAAGGATTGCAGGTTCCTGGCCAGCCTCAGCAATTTAGTGAGACCGTCCACAACTTAGTGAGACCCTGTTTCAAAACAAAAATAAAATAGGGCTGGGAGTATAACTCGGAGGCAGAATGCCCTGGATTCAATCCCAAGTACACACACACACACACACACACACACACACACACACACACACACCCAGAGAGAGAGTGAGAGAGAAGAAGAAGAAGAAGAAGAAGAAGAAGAAGAAGAAGAAGGAGGAGGAGGAGGAGGAGAAGGAGAGGGAGGAGGAGCGAGAGGAGGGTGGGAGGAGGAGGAAGAGGAGGAGAAGGAAACTATTTTGGAAATCCCACTCAATTTCAGCAACTTTGAAACCCCCATTTATTACCGCTTGCCTCACTCCTCTATTTGCCACTTTGAAAATGGCCAGTTCACAAAATCCTTTATTTGGCATGCATTTTATAATTGCTTGTTTTTTCAAAGCCAGTCAGCAGTCTATTATAAGAACTCCAGGTTATTTGGGAATTCCTGAACCAAATGCACAAATTGTTTAAAAGTCCTTGCGAATACAGAGCAACTGAGCGTATGCCAAAAGGAAGGGGAATGTTTGCTGTTCTTTTGGTCGGGCCTGACAACACCATGAACACTAATAAGCGCTAGAACCGTTACACGGCCTACAAATATAAACCTCTATTTTTTTTCTTTTTGGAGAGGATATTGGTATCTTTTATTCCTAAAAATATCTGAAAGCTGG
>PVJS01006684.1:47138-59070 GCA_004027185.1 Glis glis
GTGGTGGCGCACACTTGTAATCCCAGTACTTGGGAGGCTGAGACCAGAGGATCCCGGTTTGCAGCCAGCCTCAGCTACTTAGTGAGGCCCTCCGCAACTTCGTGAGACCCCGTTTCAAAATAAATTCTAAAAAATAGGGCCGGGGGTGTAGCTTGGAGGTAGAATGCCCCTGGGTTCAATCCCCAGTACCACAAAAAAAAAAAAAACTATCTGAAAGACTAGAGCAGGATATATATGTCAACTGTAGCATAAACCTTCTTCTGCCCCAAACAAACAAATTATATTCCCTACTTTGTATGCGTGTGTGTGGTACTAGGAATTGAACCCAGGGACATCTACCTCTGAGCTACACCCCCAGCCCTATTTTATTTTTTTATTTTGAAACAGGAACTCACTAGGTTGCTGAGAGCCTTGCTAACTTGCTGAGACTGGCCTCGAACCTGAGATCCTACTAGGAAAATTTCTTCCAGGCAAAAATCAGTTCTCATAAGAAAGGCATGGTGGCTCACGCCTGTAATCCTAGTACTTGGGATGCTGAGACGGAAGAATCACAGGTTCAACAATAACCACAGCAACCTAGTGAGACTCTGTTTTAAAAAAAAAAACAAAATATAAAATAGGGCTGGGGGTGTAGCTCAGAGGTGGAATGCCCCTGGGTTCAATCCCCAGCACCACACACACACACACACACACACACACACACACACACACACTTCTCATTATTCTGTTAGCTGCATTAGTTTAGCACCCAAGAGGTTACAGGACTTTGGAACTACAAAAGGAACCCTAAAATAGGAAGAATAGGACTGGACGCAAAATTCAGCCTGCTTTTGACCAAGACAGGCCTTGATTTCTACATAAAGATGGGGTGTTGAAAATTACATTGGAAGACACTAGAGCCATCACTTCCTAAAGGACACCTGAATAGAGTTAGGATTCTTGGAGTGGGCTTCAAGACCTAAAACCACCCTACATTTGCATTTGTGTGTGAGGGGGAGGGTATTGGGGATTGAACCCAGAGGAGTTCTACCACTGAGCTACAACCCCAGTCCTTTTTTATTTTGAAGCAGAGTCTAGCTAAATTCTCCCATGCTAAGTTCCCTTCATGCTGACCTCGAACCTGAAACTGTCTTCCTCCTATCTCAGCCTCCCATACATTTGCATTTTTGATGAAAACATGAGAAAACCAAGAACTCCTCCTAAAATAGCAGGACTAAGGTGGGGGGAATTCCCAGCGCCCTTAGTAAAATGAAGATTTCAGTAAATGATTGTACTTTATAACAACATTAGACTATCATGCACTTGGCAAAGACGACTTCATTTAATATGGCAACTTTTGCTAGTCAACCTTTAATTTCTCCCGTTCCTGCTTCCTACGCTGCCTCTTGTTTCTACCTGTGGGTGATCGGTTATCAGAGGCCCATTCGAATGTACCTACCGTTTTGAACGTGTAGCATTTTCCATTGATGTCATGCTGTGCTTTCTGGAATCTGTTGGCCCTGGGGGATCTGTTCTGCTCTGGCGTCATAAGTACAGGCAGTTCTGTGTCCATCTTATTACTTTTTTGTGGGTATTTTATTACTGTGGATTTTGGTAGGTCTTTAACTCATGCATTTAGGATGTGGCAGGAAATTCAGAGCAGCCGAGCAGATGTCAAAAGGAAAGAAGATGCTTGGTGTTCTCTTAGTGAGTCCTAAAAATATCTACCAAACAAGATAAGACTGGGGCATCTTGTGGTGCCAGAAAGCAAGAAAATACTAAAATGCACACACACACACACACACACACACACACACACACACACAACAATAGAGGACACAAGACCCAACTAAAAGAGTTCCCATGGCCAAAGCCAGAACAATCTAAGCAACAAAATAGAGTAGTATCAGATTATAACCTAATCTATAAAATAAATATCTGTAAATCAACACTAATGGAAGGAAGGGTAAATTTCAATGAAACTTGCATACAAATGAATTCCAAATAATTTATGTAACTGTCCTCCCTCAAAGAAATGGAGCATAACTCCCCACTCCCTAAGTATGGTCTTAGCGTCGTGACTTCCTTCCAAAGAATACAGTATGGAATGGGAGAAAGAATGAGAACTGTCCAGTAGAGAAATCTGACAAACCCTACCTCAGCCAGGTGATCAAGGTCAACATCAATAGTGACAGGTCACACTGATAGTATGCACCCTTGATACGATGTGGCGAAAATGGCGCTTGACTGCTGTGGTTTTCCTACCCCAAGCCTATCACCCCAGTCCAATCATAGGGAAAATATCAGATAAATTCCAAATGAGGACTATTTTACAAAATATCTAACCAAGCCAGGTGTGGTGGTGTATGCCTGTAATCCCAGTACTTGGGACGATGAGACAGGAGGATCACAGGCTTAAGACCAGCCTCAGCAACATAGATTCTCAGCAACCTAGCAAGACCCTGTTTCAAAATCAAAAAATAAAAGGAGCAGGGGTTGGAGCTCAGAGATAGAATGCCCCTGGGCTCAAGCCCCAGTACCAAAACAAACAAAAAACTATCAAGGTCATCAAGAACAAGGAAAGTCAGAAAAACATCAGAACAAGGGAACCTGAAGAGACACAAGGACTAAATATAATGTGATATCCTAGCTGAGATCTTGGAACAGAAAAAAACAGCTAAAATTTAAAAACTGAGATAGCCAGGTGCAGTGACTCATTCCTATAATCCCAGTACCTGGGAGGCTGAGACAGGAAGATCGCAGGCTCAAGGCCAGCCTCAGCAACTTAATGAGGCCCTCAGCAACTTAGTGGGACCCAGTTTCAAATTTTTTTTAAAATGGGGAATTGTGGGTGTAGCTCGGAGATAAAACACTCCTGGGTTCAATCCCTAGTACTAAAAAAAAAAAACCTGAAGAAGTATGAATTTTAGTTAATAATAATGTATCAATATTGGTTTATTAATCGAGAAAAATGATGTATACTAATGTAAGATGTTGATAGTATGGGAAACTGGATGTGGGGCATATGGGAACACTATACTGTCTTTGCACTTTTTCTGTAAAGCTATAGCTGTTCTAAAATAAACAGTTTATTTTTTTTAATTTATCTACCTACATATTTTTCCCTTGCTATCCTGGCCTGGCCATTATATCACTTGGAGTCCTTTGTGAAATATTCACTGGAAAATAAATGTAAACTAGGAAAAGTAACACATTAGCATAGCTTTACTTCATATATTACATCCCTTATCTTATTACCCCAGGTCCAAATATTTAGTTGTAGCTCTCTCAGAGGGCTTACTGGTGAGGGCTCCCCTAATCCCTATGCCTCTGTTTCTCTCCTTGGGTGTGTATATAAATCCTAGGACCAGTAACGATACAGTGGCAGGTGAATGAAATCACGTGACAATTGTACTGGGTTGTGAGGAGGGATTAATGGTAGGATTTAAAAGTACATCATAGAATACTAATTTCAAAATAATGCACTTGCACACTCCTGGTTACACTCCTTTGGCATGCAGAATACTTCAGCACAAATGCTTAAAAAGCACTACCACAAGTTGCTGAGATTGGCCGTGAACCTGCGATCCTCCTGTCTCAGCCTCCCAAGTACTGGGAGTACAAGCGTGCGCCACCAAGAGAAGGGTCATATGTTTCCATTAATATGTGCAGCCTAGGGAGTAGTAGGGACACAAAAGGGACTCCAGACAATAGTGGACAACTCTCAGTAGAGCAAGGGAAGTGGTCTAAGGGAAGGGGAAGGATAAGAAAGAAGTGAATCAATGGAATTATTATCATAAACAATGTGTACATATGAGAATATACCAATGTCATTCTCAGTACTCCATATGG
Organism: Glis glis; assembly: GCA_004027185.1. Taxonomy (NCBI): domain Eukaryota; kingdom Metazoa; phylum Chordata; class Mammalia; order Rodentia; family Gliridae; genus Glis; species Glis glis. The sequence continues at coordinate 50,970 of PVJS01006684.1, forward strand.
GGGAAGGCGGGGGGAACACTAAGAGCTGTGTGCATGTATGTTAATATCAAATTAATATTCACTGTGATGTGAGACTACAATGCACCAATAAAAGTATATATACATATACATTTTTTTTTGCGGTACCGGGGATTGAACCCAGGGGCGTTCTACCTCCGCGCTACACCCCCGGCCCTATTTTTATACTTTATTTTGAAACCAGGTCTCACGAAGTTGCGGAGGGCCTCACTAGGTAGAGAGAGAGAGAGAGAGAGAGAGAGAGAGAGAGAGAGAGCGCTGAGGCTGGCCTCGAACCCAGATCCTCCAGTCTCCGCCTCCCAAAGTACTGGGATTACAAGCGTGTGCTACCACGCCCGGCAAAAGTATATTTTAAAAAAAAAGCACTACCACAGCCAGGCATAGTGGTGCATGCCTATAATCCCAGTACTTGGGAAGCTGAGACAGGAGAATCGCAGGTTCAAGGATAGCCTCAGCAACACAGCTAGACTCTCAGCAATCTAGAGACTGCTTCGAAACAGAAAGTTGAAAGGAATGGGGGTATAAATTGGAAGTAGAATGCCCCTGGGTTTAATCCTCAGTACACAAAAAAAAAGCACTACCATATATCATATAGATTGAATACACGGTACATAATACAGATATACATGGATACATATCACTGGCTTTCTAGGGTACATGGATACTGCTGTGCCTAATAACACACATTCGCATACTCACATGGGTAAGAAGAGGAGGATTTCATGGAGAAGACATCTAATCGACTGCCTGGGTTCAAAGACCTTGCCTTGTCACCCTCTTACTGCATCTTCCGCAGCTCTCCTCTCTCCAGCTACTCTCCTACCCGAGTCCACATCTGTCCAGGTGTCAATTCGCCCTTTGCTCCCCAACTCCGGTTGCCTAGGATCTGCCCAACAGCCATGCTTCCTGCTCCCCCACTGCACACATGGAATTGCTACTTAGGTGGCGCCTGTCCATTCACAACTCATCCCAGCCCACTTCTGGTATCAGAACTACTCTGTTTTTAGTTTCTGTTTATTTTCTTAACCCCCCTCCCCCTAGACACTGAAAAGCTGAATAAGTACTTTGATTTTTCCAGCATTAAGGTGGACTCACTGTGAAAGTTGTCCAGCATTTTTAGATTGGTTCCTATAACACAACAGAGCCCTCAGAACATAAGTACCCTGTTATACCTACTCTTTCCTCTTGGTCGGGCTCAGAGAACATACAGATAGAGGAGGAAAGAAAATATGAAGAGTGTATCAGTTTGCTAGAGTTGCTGTAACAAACAACCACAAAGCAAGTGGCTCAAAAAAAAAACAGGAATTTATTGTCTCACAGTTCTAAAGGCTGGAAATCTGAGATCAAAGTATCAGCAGGATTGGTTCCTTTAGAGGGCTATGCAGAAAAATATGTTTACGAAGAGAAAATGAGAAACCGGACATAGTGGCACAAGCTTGTAATCCCAGTACTTGGGAGGCTAAGACAGGAGGATCGCAGGTTGGAGGACAGTCTCAGCAACTTAGTGAGACCCTGCTGCAAAATAAAAAGTAAAATAGGGCTGGGGGTGTAGCTCAGAAGTAGAATACCTGTGGATTCAATCCATCCTTCATGCTAATCTTTTTTTTTTTTGGTACTGAATATTGAACCCAGGGGCATTCTACTTCTGAGCTAAACCCCCAGCCCTTTTTTATTTTTTATTTTGAAAAGGGTCTCACTAACTTGCAGAGGGCCTCACTAAGTTTCTGAGGCTGGTAGTAAATTTGTGATCCTCCTGTCTCAGTCTCCCAAGCACTGGGATTGCAGGCATGCCCCACCATGCCTAGCTAGGATGCATTTTTTAAAGCTCAAAAATAGGCAAAAATACTATGTAAAAGTACCTATGTATGTGAGATAAAAATATAAAAGCAAAAAAAATGATTGACAAATTCAAGAGAGTAGTTGCCTGGGGTGAAGGTACGACAGGGAAGGAGGGACAGGGGCACACAGTGGGCTTTCAAAACACTGGTAAGATATTCTGTATCTTCAGCTGGATGAAAGGCACATGGATGCTTATCTTATTATTCCTTAAGAGATAAAAAATTATTTTACACATGTCCCAAGTTGGGATTCCTAGGATGCAGCCTCTGAGATGGAAATTTATCATACAAGAGATTTGAGTGCTCTTGGAATGAACAACTGTAACAGGGAATTAACAAAAGTATTGTTGGGTAGAGGATGAAGTTGGTCTGCATTTCATCTCAGTGGAGGCTGCAGCCAGTAGTCTAAGGCATTGTGAAGCTGGGATGTCCCTTTAGGGTTGTCTTGATGTGGTGGTGGAGGACCAGTCTTTGTACACCCATGTTGATCAGTCAGTGGATGCAGGCCACCTTGGAGAACGTCTAGACCTTGGACAAAGAAGCTCTCTTCAGCCAAAGCCATCCACACAGTGGGCTCCCAACTGAGAACTGGCAACGCTCCCAGCATCTGGGGCAAAGTACTTTATTCCTATTTATTTATTATTTATTGACACTGGGGATTGAACCCAGGGGGGTTCTACCTCTGAGCTGCTCACCCAGCCCTTTTTATTCATTTATTTTATTTTGAAGCAGGGTCTATCTACATTGCTGAAGGTCTCACTGAGTTGCTGAAGCTGGCCTCCAACCTGCGATCCTCCTGTTTCAGTCTCCCAAATACCAAAGTCCTTTATTCTTGAAAGGGATGGAGCAGCACATCATAGTGTCTACCACAACACCAGTTTATGGCTGGTATTTTCCACAATAAAAAAATCATTTAAAAGGAAAGAAAATGTGTAAGGCAGAAAGTTCCAGTTGTCAAATGCATTGTTTAGGAGTGATATAAGACACAGACATGACAAGACAAAGTCAGGAACACACCTGGAGGAGGACTGATGAGGAAGAAAACTAAGGACAGGGTTGGGAGTGTCTGTCCATGAAGTCATACACGAGTTTTCTGCTAGTGGAGGTAAAACCAGTGAATCAGATATGAGTTGGTAATAGGACCCAGACATAGTGGAGTCAGCTTCATGGAGTGACTTAGTGAGACAACTCCCAGACAATTAATGTTACTAACTGGGCCATTGCTTTTTCCACACCCAACTGTAAGTGGCCTATCCCTATGGGGACTTTTATCCTCAGCTGGGGAGATCTTTGTTTCTTTGATTATATCATACATAGGGGGTCCATTAGGGTGGTGAAAGGTATCTCAATCATTCTAATCTTAAAATATGCTCAAATTATAGTAGGGGGTAACCTTGTCTTCTCTTATTGCCAACTATCTCAAAACAATAAAAGCTACTATTTATTAATTCTTCACTTAAAAACAGGCTCTGTTTTAAGTGTTTTTCATCTATTATCCCATTCATTCTTTATAACAATGAAATGACCCGGGTACTATAATGATTTTTTACATTTTATTCATACGAAAAAGGAGGTAGAGCTGGGTGTGGTGGCGCACGCTGGTAATTCCAGTACTTGGGAGGCTGAGACAGGAGGATCACAGGTTCGCGGCCAGCCTCAGCTACTTAGTGAGGCCCTCTGCAACTTACTGAGACCTTGTTTTAAAATAAAGAATAAAAAATAGGACTGGGGGTATAGCTCAGAGGTAGAATGCCACTGGGTTCAATCCCCAGTTCCACAAAAAAAGAAAAAGAAAAAGAAAAAGGAGGTTGAGGTGGATTAAATTGTTTATATAACTTCTACAAGCTAGACCAATGTTGAATCTAAGAGAGACTATCTTCTCTCTGAACACTCCAATGCCTCCCAGAGACGGAGGAGCATCAAGTTCCATAGTGGCAGGAGCTCTGTGTATTGCACAGTTCTCTGTGTGTAGATGCAGCTTGACATATTGATCACGTTGCGACAGCTCAGGGCTGGGATGCAGACACAGCATCCAGGCATGGAGGGCATGCCTGGGTGGAGAAAGCTGTAGGGTGACAGACAGCAAGGACTCTGAGGACCAGAAGCCGCTTTCACTCAGCTCCAGTCCTGACTCCCCAGCAGCCCCCAGGAGCTCTCTCCTGAGCCCACAGTTCATGTCCCATGAGCACAAAGATGGGGAACAACTAGGATCATGTCCTGAAGCTCTTGTCTGCAGATGGATTCCCAGGGTGAGATGAGTAGTACCAGTAGACAAAGAAGGATGTGGAAGACTTCTCCGTTCCATGGAGAGGCAGCAGGAGCCAAGTGAAAAAGAAAGGAAAGAAGAAATCTCTTCTCTGAAGCAGAAAATGTCAGTATTGGGACGGGAACTTAGAGGGCTATCCCCATCAAAAAAGGGTTAAGAGCCAGACCATGTGACCAGACTGACTAGGTCAAAAGCCTAACTCCCCAACTGAGTCATCAGTGACCCTGGACAAGAGACTGGACGTCTCTGTGCCTGAAGCATGGAGAAGATAGGCCCACCTCATAGCACCACCACGAAGCGTAGACAGTTAACACAGGCCAAGGGTTGAGAACCCCATCTGACCCAGGCTGTTTTAAGTATCTCTGTGCTATTATTATTTCTTCCTTGGGAGGAGGACAGTGTTGGCCTTGACAATTCCATTCCGGCCTTTCTGTTTTTATCTCCAGGAAATCGAGGCGTGGCTCTGGGATCAAAACCATTGCAAGGAACAAAGTGAGTCACCACTCCGTCTGGAAGGCAGGCAAGTGTCTAAGTTAATAGGCGAGCGTACCTGGAAACACGTCAGACTTTATGATTTAAAAAACAGAAGATACAATCACATTCTCTGGCTCTCCGATCCCTTATCTTTAAAGTGCAGTGGGGTCATGAGTTCAATTCATAGCTCACCAATTCAGTTCTGTAGAGCCCTGGTATTCCTCAAAGGTATCCGGGGAGGCATGGAAGGGAAGCTGCACAGGCAGCACCCAGGCCCCCACTTCAACCAGAGGGGCTCTGCTTGCGTGTGTTTTATATATATATATATATTTTTTTTTTTGTGGTACCGGGGATTGAATCCAGGGGCGTTCTACCTCCGAGCTACACCCCCAGCCCTATTTTTTTATACTTTATTTTGAAACTGGGTCTCACGAAGTTGCGGAGGGCCTCACTAGGTAGAGAGAGAGAGAGAGAGAGAGAAAGCGAGATGAGGCTGGCCGCGAACCCAGATCCCCTGGTCTCTATCTCCCAAAGAACTGGGATTACAAGCATGCGCCACCACGCCTGTCTTGTTTTATATATTATTGCAACTATAAGAATAAAATACCTGTAGGTGGAAATGGAGTAGAACTACAGGCCCTTGACTCAAAAGGTAATCAAGTTCTTCCTAGAGTCTCAAAGCTCCTCTTTTTGTAATTAAGGGCACAGCCATTAAAATACTATCCCCCTTTCTTTTATTCATGAAAAATCCAAATGAGTACAATTTGGAAAGCAGCAGGGAGGGGAATGGACCAATTGAATTAATTCTTTTGCTGAATATTTATGTAGTGCCACAGAAAAGGAGTTGCTTACAAATTCATGGTAGTAAAGAAAATATCCTAATTGGGAACTGAGCACAATCTCTGAGGAGTTTCTCATGGTAGATGTGTGCATTTGGTCCAATAGGCAGGCCCACCACTGTTGACTTCACCATTAGGCAAGGTGCCTAGAGACCAGGATAGTTTCAGGGGCCCAGGAAAATGTTTTAATGTTCATTTCTGTTAACATCATAATATATATCTATATATATCTATACATGGTGTTATATATATATAATTAGTCATATATAATAATGAATAAGGCTGTATTCATACCAATGAAGTCATAAAATAAAAATGTTAATGTGGGAGGAAGTGGTCCTTGAGGCAAATGTGTCTACAGCTCCCTGCTGTCATAATGCAGCCCTTGTGTCTGCTGCTCACAGCAGTGACAGGTCACAAAGGGGACCTATCACTGCGCATACCCCAAGCCCAGGCTAGATGCTAAATCCTTACAATGTGTCATCAACTTACCATGCCAGCAGGCTTCCCCATTTTCCCTGATGAACTCCAGCCTTCCCCATTTTCCTCGATGATTCCCTTGCCTAAGAAGGTTACAGAACCTTCCTATTCAAATGTGGCAGCAGATCGACAGGATGGGCCTCACCTGGGGCCCTAGTGGAAATGTACGTGCTCAAGCCCCACCTTGGACCTACTGAATCCAGATTTATGCTTTTATGAGATCTCAAGTGACTTAAATGCACATTAAACTGTGTGAAGGGCAGGACTAAGTCACATGGTTCAAATGTAGAGAACTGAGAGCTGCAGAGAGAAAAGGCAAAGCCTGGAGCAATATGGACACCTGAAGATAACTGAGATTTCCTTAAGAAGAGGAAGCCGGGAATGGCGGTGCACACCCCTAATTCCAGGACTTGTGAAGCTGAGACAGGAGGATTCACAGGTTTGAGGCCAGCACGCAGTAACTTAGAGAGACCCTGTTTCAAAATAAAATAGACCTGGGGGTGTAGCTCAAAGGTAGAATGCCCCTGGGTTCAATCCGCAGTACCACAAGTGGGGGGTTAGTGTAGAGGGCTGGGAAGCCAGGAAGGAATCAGGGATGGAATGGGAGGGATTCCTTCCTAAGGGTTTTACCTTCCATGGTGTTTTCCCCAATGGACTTGGAAACACTCTCCTGCCTGTGTTCTAAGTCTCAACACACCTGGCTACATGGAGTCAGGATGCTCCACAGGTTGAAGGGACAGGACAATAGAATGAACAGTTACTGGCACCACAGTCTCCTCCCCACCTAGGCCTAGGGTGAGAGGGCTGCATCCTGCCAGGGCCTGGGCACAGGGCTTCAAGGAGGCGACCAGCAGCAAAATGAGCTGAGGTCCACGGTGGCACCAGAATCGATGCAGAAGACCTGGAACAGCAAAGAGCAGCTTCCAAGTAACCATCTTCATTGGGACATGAGACCAAAACACCTGCATTCTCCCTGGATCCAAGAGGAGGCAGACACTAGTTTTAGATTACGTTGTTTTCTTCTTAAAGAGATGTCTTCAGCCGGGCGTGGTGGCGCACGGTTATAATCCCAGTACTTGGGAGGCTGAGACCGGAGGAACTGGGTTTGCAGCCAGCCTCAGCTACTTAGTGAGGCCCTCTGCAACTTAGTAAGACCCTGTTTCAAAATAAGGAATAAAAAATAGGGCTGGGGGAGTAGTTCGGAGGTAGAATGGCCCTGGGTTCAATCCCCAGTACCGCAAAAAAAAAAAAAAGAAAAAGATGTCTTCATTGTTTTAGAATGTTTGAACCCCCTTTAAACTGAAAAAACTCCTGAGTTCCTCTTAGCTGCAACATTGCCTATTGCAGCCCTAATTCTCCCGATCTGGGGGGATTTGGGGGCGCCTCTCACAGATGCCTTCTCTCCATCTTCTAACCAGTTGCAGAAATGTGTAAAGGAGCCTGAAGACAGTAAAATAATAGGACCAGCTTTATTACTGGTGAAGCAGAATGAGGAAACAGAAACAAATGAGAAGCAGAAACACATCCGTAGGAAAAGCCTGATTATCCTATGGCCATACCAGTACATGGCTCTCAGAACCAACTTGGATGGAACCTGGTCAAGCCATCAATAACAATTGGCCTCAGTGAACAGCTTTTACAAGTCAAACAATCAGCATCCGTCCCTTATCAGCCAATCACAGGCTCACTTCAATAAATAGGCTGCCAGGACAACCAACCAACAGCCTCATCTGTGTAACCACATTTCTACAGCCAATGTCAAAGCCCTTAAGCTTCTACAAAGCAGCCAATCCCTGAACTCCACGTTTCCTCAAAACCCTGTTGAGTCTGCTCAGAGAACCTGAGCCTCCCTTACTATGGTTAGCAATAAATTCAGTTTTGTCACTCTATTTTTAACATTGAATGATGATCTCATTATCCTTGGTACCCTGAACCTAGGAATCTGCATGAAAACAACCTTCCCGACCAATTGCAGGTAGAGAAGTTTAGTTAGCTCAAGAAATAGATCAAAGGCCGGGCGTGGTGGCGCACGCTTGTAATCCCAGTACTTTGGGAGGCAGAGACCGGAGGATGCAGGTTAGCGGCCAGCCTCAGCTCTCTCTCTCTCTCCCTTTCCCTCTCTCTCTCCTCTCTCTCTCTCTCTCTCTCTCTCTCTCTCTCTCTCTCTACCTAGTGAGACCCGGTTT
>PVJS01006685.1:0-39645 GCA_004027185.1 Glis glis
AGAGACAGGGAGAGAGAGAGCGAGAGAGCTGAGGCTGGCCGCGAACCCGGATCCTCCGGTCTCCGCCTCCCAAAGTACTGGGATTGCAAGCATGCGCCACCACGCCCGGCTTGGTTTACAAATTCTACACCTGATGCAGGGATGACTCACAGGTGGATGAGCAGTTGTCTTGAATGTACATTTTGGGATGGATGAAATGTTTATCAGGGTGCTGTGGACTGAGTCGTGCTTCTCCCTCCTCTCCCTTTTCTGTAACATAATGGGTGCATCAAAATGTAACTTTCTTTTGCCCTGGTTTGTGATTTCAGCTTAAGTTTACAGAAGGGATTCCTGGGAAAGAGGAAGGATTAGTTTGGACTATGATCCGTTCCTGACAATACCCGGCATCTTTTCCAAGTAAAATATATATATTTTATATGTATGTTTTAAAAATACATATATTTATAAATAGATATAGATATAGATATAGATATTTCTGCCTGGTGCAATGGTACACACCTGTAATCCTAGTACTTGGGAGGCAGAGACAGGAGGAATGCAGGTTCAAGGCCAGTCTCAGAATGCTGCACTCTTCTCTTGAACAGTTCTAGATCAACAGAACTGTTTTGGAAATGTCTCAGAATGTCTGAGGAGGGCACGGATTCACTACTTTTCTGCAACTTTTATATTGAGAGCAAGCTTCAGACCAAATTCTACCACACCTCACAGACTTGTATGTATTGACAAGCATGCAGTTAATAGATGGTTCATAACACATAATTGTAAACTTGGTAAAGTTTCAGTTCCCTGATTTCTGCTTACACATTACACAGAACTATTTGTTGTTGTTGTGGTTGTGGTGGTACTGAGAATTGAACCCAGAGGCATTCTACCTCCCAGCTACACCCCCAGCCCGATTTTATTTCTTATTTGGGAACAGGGTCTTGCTACGTTGCTGAGAGCCTCACTAAGCTGCTGAGGTTGGCTTCAAACCTGAGATCCTCCTGTCTCAGTCTCCCAATTATTGGTATTACAGGCGTGAGCCACAACTCCTGGCTTACAGAGAACATTTTCTTGAAGGTTAGACAGTGAAATTTCAGAGGGGTGATTTGTTTTACTAGGTAACCAGAATTCCTCCAACCCTTGACTGGACACAGGATGGAGAGGAGTAGAGCCCCAGGCACCAGCCTGAGGGAAGGATGTGGATTCTCATCCCCCATCATCTAAGCACACTGAGGCCCCAACAGACTTCAGCCAGTCCCAGTCTTAAATGTTGTTAATTTTATGAACAAGAACCCATTTCTAACATCCATTAGGTTACTAGCCACAAAGTTCACTAATAGAAACCCATTTCTAGCCGGGCGTGGTGGCACACACTTGTAATCCCAGTACTTGGAAGGCTGAGACCGGAGGATCCGGGTTCGCAGCCAGCCTCAGCTACTTAGTGAGACCCTGTTTCAAAATAAAGAATAAAACATAGGGCTGGAGATGTAGCTCAGAGGTAAAATGCCTCTGGGTTCAATCCCCGGTACCGCAAAAAAAGAAACCCACTTCTGCTGTTCTGTATGGCAACTAGCAAGACACCCGGTGCTGCTCAGGCATGGAAAACAGCAGCATCTTCAGGTGCAGCCCTCTGCCCAGTGTCAGTCACCCCTGGAGTGTGGCTGCCTACCTGGCTCAGTTCAAGCTGCTGTAACAGAAACCATAGACCGGGTGGCTTAAACAACAAGCACTCATCTCGCAGTCCTGGAGTCTGGGGAGTCCAGGATCGAGGTGCCTGCAGATCCAGGGTCTGGCGAGGGCTGCTGTCTGGCTTGTAGATGGCTGCTTCTCTCTGTATTCTCACGAGACAGAAAGAGAGCCAACTGCCTCTCTGGCCTCCTCTCATAGGGACACTAATCCCATTCACGAAGCGCCACCCTCATGAGCTATCACTTCCCTAAGGCCCACCTCACAATGCTATCACGCTGGGGGAGGCTCCAACACATGAATTTAGGGGGACCCTTTCTTTCTTTCCATAGCACTAACACACACATTTATATCGCCATCTAGAGCTAAGTATCTTACAGTAGGTTAGTAGACCTTGTAACACTAAGACTTTTATTTTTAACTTGAAGTCCATGGACCCCATAGGGAGCCATGCATAGCGCTCAGGGGGTCCATGATTTGGAGTAAGGAAAAATTCTATCTTTTGGGGGGGGGAGAACTAGGGATTGAACCCAGGAACATTCTATCTCCAAGCTACATCCCAAATCCTTTTTATTTTTTTTTTTATTTTGAAACAGGGTCTCACTAAGTTGCTGAGGGCCTCACTAAGTTGCGGAAGGTGGCTTCGAACCTGTGATCCTCCAAGTACTGAGATTAGACGTATGCACTACCATGCCCTGCTCTCTCTTTATTTTATTGACCTCAGTATTTATAAACCTTTGACTTTGTCATTAGCAGAAGTCATGTTTTCATATTACATTACAGTTGTATATCTTGATATGTCATTAATATTCATTGCATATAAACTATGAGACCCATTTATCCATCGTTCATTAGCCATATTACTGTTTCACAATTACATCTATATTACTGTTTTATATATATATATATATTACTATGTCATACATTTGTTTCATAATAGTTTGATAACTATGTTTCAATAGAATTGTTTTCCTTTGTAATCCCCTCTATTTTATTTTGAGCAGTTATAAACATGAGTCTCAGAAGGGGTCCCTAGCACAGGAAGGAATTTCTGACATGCCTGAGAAGCATCCTGACCCACAGGCTCGGCTTCCAACATGATTGAGACTTTGCAGTACAGCGTCTAAAACCCCGGCCCACTAGCAACGCCTGATATTCTAGTGGCTTAAAATCATTCTGCAAAGGTAATTCCATCTGTTGAGTTCACAGGGATGTAGTCTCTGAGCTGGAGATTCATATGCAAGAAGTTTACTGGGGACCTGTCCTGCAGGGGCTGAGGGCACAAGATTTGACAGAAGTTGGGCTGCTGTGCCGTCACAGCAAAGGCCTTGGCCTGTGGGGCATGGCTGACCCCAGGGAGGACGGTGTCCTGGGTGAAGCAGGGCTCTACCAGGACTCAGCAACCGGGGGACCCTAAGTGCTTGGGTCCTGGAGGGGTCTGAGGGCGCCACAAACCTCGCAGCACCTACCGGTCACTGTCGGTATTGCAGGCTGACAGCTCTGGGTTCCCCAAATTAGAATCAGTGAACCAAGGACCCCTGCTTCCACTCACGTTTTCACTTGGAACCTGCTCCTCCCTCTGTCCTCACTGTCCAATCGGAGTATCTCCCTCTTCGGGTCCACGCTCTGGTCCTTCACGCCCACTTCGCCACCAAATCACGTTCTCCCATCGTCCTCCTGGCTCCTCATCGGCCCTCACCTGCCTTCACGCCTCTTCTGTTCTTCCCCTTCCACTGCCGCTCCCACTTCCCTCGAGGGCCATAAGGGCCCCTGGCAGCTCCCGGTGTCCCGTTCCCAGCCCGCCTTCTCCCCAGGCCCGGTGGATGCCTCTCATGCTGAGCTTGGATCTCTCCAGGTGGTACCCCCCATCACCTGCTCCTCACCCAGAGCACTCTGCAGGTGACCCCAACCTTCCTCCTCTCTCACCTCTACACGCATAGCACACAGTCCCCTCTTATCCACAGTTACACTTTCTGCAGTTTCAGTGACCTGTGCTTAGTTGTGGTCTGAAAATACTAGATGGAAAATTCCAGAAATAAACAATTCATAGGTTTTAAATTGTGTGTCTTCTGAGGAATATGAGGAGATCTCTGCCATCCTGCTGCATCCCGGCAGCAGGATGTGAATCACCCTTTGGCCAGCGTATCCACACTGTATACACTGCCTGCCCGTCAACCATTAAGTAGCCATCTCTTTTATCAGATCAACTGTCGCAGCATCGTCAGTGTCGCAGCTATGGCAGTGACCCTTACATGGTAGCCTAACACTGCGTCATAGTGACCTTTACATGGTAGCCTAACATTAACACTGTGTCACAGCACAGCGCCACGTACCTCACTCCATCTCGTCGTCATGTAGGCATCGCGTCGTCTGACATCACAAGAAGGGTGTGGAGGGCATCGTGAGGTACACTGAGAGAGGGAAAGAGAGCACACTCATATAGCTTTCACTATAGGATACTATTATTGTTCTGTTTTATTACTAGCTATTGTCAATCTCTTACAGTACCTAATTTTTAAGTTAAGCTTTATCAGAGGTATGCATGTCTAGGAAAAACATATGTATAAAGTCCCATCCGGGTTCACAGGCATCTGCGGGGTTCCCAGGGTGCATCCCTGTAGGTGAGGGGGCTGTCGTGCTCCACTCAGGCACCAGCGGGACGGAGTGACACACTTCATTGCTCACTTTGGCCCATGACCGCCCCTTTGCCAGAAAGTCCCCTCCTGTCTCACTGCCCCCCCACCCTGCAGCCATTCAGTTGGTACCAGGGAGTGGTGCTGAGCACCCGCCCCTGCTGGACGCGGAGGATCAGTGACCTAGACACAGGCATCGGTCGTGGGGCTTTTTACCTGTGCTGGAAGAGGCTGGGAACAGACCAGTCCACGTGATAACGGTGACCGTGGCAGGTGCGGTGGAAGAGGCCAGCAGCGGGTGCAGCGTGACCAGGCTTCCTGGTCACGCGGGGACAGTTGCAGACCTGAGCGTCTTCCCAACACACTGTGTCATCCTCAGCCCACCGCAGGTCCTATCCTGTCTGGACGAGAGGAAGGCTTGAGAGGAGCGAGCGCCAGGGAAGCGCCGTGAGAAGCAGGGGTTCCTGGTGCCCGGTGCCCGCCTGAGGTTTCCCGTTGGAGCTGAGCCAGGCGGGGAAGGACTGTGCCGCCGTGGAGTCCAGCCTGCCCAGGCCTTGTGGCCACTGCCGAGGTGCTGGGGGACGAAATGGAAACCATGAGGAGGAGCCAGGGGCTCAGGAGGGGTGAGGTGGGGACAAGACAGCAAGGGCAGTCAAAACCAGACCCTCCCTGCTTGGGGTGGCCTCACCCTCCACCCACCTCACCCCAGTTCCACAGAGCCCCATTGTGCTTTTAATAAGATCCCCAGGGCAGGCATGGTGGAGCACGCCTGTAATCCCAGTACTTGGTAGGCTAAGACAGTAGGAAGTTTGAAGCCAGCTTCAGCAATTTAGCAAGACTCTCAGTAAACTAGCGAGACCCTGTTTCAAATCAAAAAGTAAAAAGGGCTGGGGGTGTAGCTCAGAGGTAGAATACCCCTGGGTTCAATCCTCAGTACCACACAAATAATAATAATAACAAAAAATAAAAATAAAAAGGGGAGTAGCTCAGAGGTAGAATGCCCCTGGGTTCCATCTTAAGTCACACACACATCCCCAGGTCACTGACATGCACAGAAGCACTATGGCTCAGACCAGGCCATGTAGGGCCTCTCTGTGTGCGATAAGGAGCTTAAAATGGGCTCTCCCAGTCCTTCAAGGTCAAAGCCAAGTGCCTGTTACTCGAGGAAGCCTGCCTTGAGCCCCCCAAGCTGTTGGGATTGATAACCTGGGGAAAGCTAAAATGCACTTGGCTCTAGTTACTGGATCACAGACTCCCTGAGGTCAGGGAGTGTGTCTTAGTCATCTGTGTACTCTCCAAATCCCCTTGCAACATCTTGCCCATAGTGGGTCAATTATTTTAATGACCCACTTACAGCATTGAAATAGTTAAAGTTAAAACTGCTTGCTGCAGGCTCTGGTTAACAAGACAAAATATCCTTATCGGGCTCACTCCCTGACCTAGACATCTGTTGGGAAAGCAAGATTAATGGTTATTATGGTTACTATTACAAGGACAGCAAATGTCTAACCAGTCTGTGATGATCAACTGTAATCTATAACCAATCCTGGTAAAGGTCAGGCAAACCCACGTGGAACTGTCCAATTAGCAAAGGGAAACTGAGGCTCTTTGTTTGAAAATTATAAAAACTGAAGTAGAGATGTGCCCGAGGTCCCCGTACTGAACTGCCATGCCAGTTTATGTCGGGCACCCAAGCTTAAGCTTGAATAAAGGCTCTTCTGTGGTTGCATACAGCTTGGTCTCCTGGTGGTCTCTCCGGGACAAAGGATCAGAGCATAACATTATCACAAAACAAAACCCAATCATGAAAACAATACAGTCATGCACTGGTGTGTGTCAGGAGGAGGGATGCCCTCTCAAGACTCTGAACTCTTTCAGGAGACAGTGATGAAATGCTACTCTACTTGAGACAGGGACCACTATGGTCTGGGCCAGGACAAGGAGGTCTCAGCCCCAGACCCGTAGCTTACCTCGCTCTTGTCTCCAAGAGCCAAACAATTTATCTTAGGAAACACCGGAATCAGAGTACAGCATTTACAGGGAAAGGCAACAGGGCTCCCGCACGGGGAGGGGTCTCGAAAGGGTTGTCATGCCCCTGTGCCCACACTGGGCCTTGACTGTCATTGCTGCTGAGGAGGCGCCGTCAAATCACTGTTGCTGCGACTCTGCTTTGCTGGCGCTACAGCTCTGCAAGCTTGCTTGCCGCTCTCGCTTGCTGCTGCTGTTACAGACGCCACCGAGCCGCTGCGTTTCTCTTCCTGCTCATAGCTGCTGCTCTGCTTTCCGGAAGGGGGCTTTTATATACTGGCAACTCCTCTGATTGGTCCTTAGATGTGGGTCCTGATTGGTCCTTAAATCTGGGCCCTGATAGGTCCATTTTCTTTTTTGTGTGTGTGTGTGGTATGGGGATTGAACCTAGGGGCATTCTACCTCCGGGCTACACCCCCAGCCCTCCCTATTTTTTGTTCATTTTGAAACAGGGTCTCACGAAGTTGCGGAGGGCCTCACTAATTAGCTGAGGCTGGCCGCGAACCCGAATCCTCCGGTCTCAGCCTCCCAAGTACTAGGATTTACAAGCGTGCGCCACCACGTCCGGCTTGATTGGTCCATTTTCAATACTCTTTGGAATCCCTGATCAATGTTGACCTAGAAGTCAGGGAGAGCTGTCACCCATTGCTCCAGCTTGCCACCCTTTATCCTTTATCATACTGACTTAAGGGGAAAAAAATGTACTTGTGTGTGACTTCAGGCATGTAATCAGGAATCTGTTTCTCTCCATCTTTCTCTTACCTTTCCTCCATACCAGCTTCACTCTTAGAATCAATTCCAGGTATTAACAAAAACGGCCTCCAGCAGCCCCAGACCTATAGTGAACCACACTAGCAACCTACAGAAAAGAAACTTTGGTCCTAAGCCAGTCCTTTGGGTCTAAAGGAAGGCCCATGCGGCACCTGAACCAAATAGACAGGAAGTGGGGGAGGGGAAGGTTCCCCAAAGAAAATCAAGGTGCTACCACCAGAAGAGAGGAGAAAGGACTCTGAGCACGGGGAAGCCGTTCACCGCAGCCCTCATAAGACAGACCTGCGGTGCGAGCATTACAAATCCGGATGTAGAATATTTACTAACATGGGGGAAATTCAGAGAGTCTTGCTGAGTGAACAAAGTTGGCTGGAAAGTGTTGCTGTGAAATGATACCTTTGGGGTATGAAAATATATTTTCTATGGTGTTTATGGGCCTAGAGTTAAGGTAATAAGGATAGTAATGCAAATGTCTCTCTGGAGCACCTATTGCATTTACTATTGTTTAAAATGTGCTTAGAATTCAACATATGCGTAATGGTTAATTTTATGTGTGGACTTGGCTGAGCCATGGTGCCCAGATATTTGATCCAACATTATTCTGGATGTTTCTGTGAAGATTCTTTTTTTTTGGGGGGGTGCGATTAACATTTTTTTGCGGTACCGGGGATTGAACCCAGGGGCGTTCTCCCTCCGCACTACACCCCCGGCCCTATTTTTTATACTTTATTTTGAAACCGGGTCTCAGGAAGTTGCGGAGGGCCTCACTAAGGAGAGAGAAAGAGAGAGACAGGGAGAGAGAGAGAGAGAGAGAGCTGAGGCTGGCCGCGAACCCGGATCCTCCGGTGTCCACCTCCCAAAGTACTGGGATTACAAGCGTGCGCCATCGCAACCAGTTGCGATTAACATTTAAATCGGTGGACTAGAGTAAAACAGATTGCACTTCAAAATGTGGGTGGGCCTGGTCCAATCACTTGAAGGCCTGAAGAGAACAAAGACTGGTCTCCCCTGAGCAGGAAGGAGTTCTGCCAGCAGGCTGCCTTTGAACACCGAGTCTCTATTAGATTTTGGACTTGCCAAACCTCCACAGTGACATAAACCAATTTTTTTTGGGGGGGGGAGGCAGTACTAGAGGTTGAATCCAGAGGCATTCTACTTCCAAGCTACTCCCCCAGCTCTATTTTATTTTATTTATTTTGAAACAGGGTCTCAGTAAGTTGGTGAGGGTCTTGCTAAGTTGATGAGGCTGGCCTCGAACCTGCAATCCTCCTGTCTCAGCCTCCTAAGTACTGGAATTATAGGCATGTGCCACTGCACCCAGCTGACATAAGCCAATTCTTAATATCTTTCTCCCTCTCCCTCACCAACCCTCTCTGTACACACACACACACACACACACACACACACACACTGTCCTGTTTCTCTGGAAAACACACAAAAAAAACATGATTTCTGCCTTCTATTTATTCCTTCGTGAAAGATGTCAGCAATCTTGGAGCCAGAGGCCTGTGTTTGAGCTGCCCCCAACCAGAAAGCTCACCTCGGGCAAATCCACTCCCCCTCTGAGCCCGGGTCCCTCATCTCTCACACGGGGATGCCCGGCCACTCCAGCCTCATCTCGGGAAGCGGGTGACAGAGCCCATGCTGTCACTGCTGGGACAATTCCTTAGCATGATTTTCTCACCACTTGGCAGCCAGTTCCTGTTCTTGAAGACGAAACATTGCCACAAATTTCTTCACAGGAGAGGAGGTCAGTGTAAAAAAAAGTAAAGGAAGACAACAAAAACCTCCAGGGGGCGCCGGGCGAGGTGGTGCACGCTTGTAATCCCAGTACTTGGGAAGTGGAGACTGGAGGATCCGGGTTCGCGGCCAGCCTCAGCTACTTAGTGAGGCCCTCTGCAATTTAGTGAGACCCTGTTTCAAAATAAAGGATAAAAAATGTGGCTGGGGGTGTAGCTTGGAGGTAGAACACCCCTGGGTTCAATCCCCAGTACCAGGTGGGGGGGACCTCCAGGGCCGGGAGAACCTTCCAGTCACTGATGGAGAGATCAGAGGAAGTGTCCGCCTCATCTTCACACTCACACACCGGCGAAGTCAGTGTATCTGCCCATCTCATGGTTGGCACCGCGCAGACTGGTCCGTGTGTAAAGGCAGCCAGGCTGTGCTCCCACGAGGACCGGCTCGCCTCCCCGGTCGCCGCCCTGGCTTTGTACTTCCCTAGTGTGCTGAGTGTCAACGTGGGTAGAAATGAGAGGTTCACTGCAGATTTACGCTCTGCCTCCTGGAACAGGTGCCAAAATCACTGCAGGGGAAGCGCCGTCTCTCCTGACTCCAACTGGTGTTCCTCAGACGTCCCAGAAAGAAGGCCTGCCTTTGCACCTGCCGTGTCCCCCAGAAGCCACCAGCAGCAGCCCTCGAGTTCCCCACCATCCCTGTCCCCCAGCAGCTTCAGAGACGCCCTGGGTGACCTGAGGGGCCGTGGGAACAGGAAGGCAACTGAGAGTCATTCTGTCCAACCCCCAGTTCTCACACCTCTGGGACACAGCAGCCCGTTTATTTATTTATTTACTTATTTATTATTTATTTATTTGTCCATTTATTTATTTATTTTTGTGGTACTGGGGATGGAACCCAAGAGCATTCTACCTCTGAGCCACACCCCCAGCCCTATTCTATTATTTATTTATTTATTGCAGTACTGGGAATTGAAACCAGGGGCATTCTACCTCTAAGCTACACCCTCAGTCCTATTTTTTATTCTTTATTTTGAAACAGGGTTTCACTAATTTGTGGAGGGCCTCACTAAGTAGCTGAGGCTGGCCGGGAACCTGCGATCCTCCTGTCTCAGCCTCCCAAATACTGGGATTACAAGCATGCGCCACCACGCCCGGCTCTTTTATTCTTTACTTTGAAACAGGGTCTCACTAAGTTGCGGAGGGCCTCACTAAGTAGCTGAGGCTGATCACGTACCTGGATCCTCATTCTCAGCCTCCCAAGGACTGGGATTACAAGTGTGCGCCACCACACCCGGCTCTATTTTATTTTTTATTTGGAAACAGGGTCTCGCTAAGTTGCTGAGGTTGGCCTCGAACCTGCCATCCTCCTGTCTCCGTCTCCTTAGTCCTGGAATGGCAGGCGTGTGCCACCATACCTGGCCACAGCAGCCCCTTTATAGAACAAAAGATTTTAGAGCGTCTTCACGGTGCTGAAATGAAATTCATAGATATTTTCAGCTCCCTGCACACGCAATTTTAAAGAGTTCAACAGAATGTCCTATCTGTAATATGGAGGAGGAATAAAGTAATCCAGAATAAAAGTAACAGTCATTTAGAATAAAATAATAGCCAGACTTTCAATCATCCCACAAATGTTTAGGCGCGCTTCCTGCCGGGCATGGCTGTAGGTGCTGAGCCGTGAACAAATCGGGCAGGAAGAGGGATGAGAGCGCGCGGGGTGGTGGGTTAATAGCTCACGCAAGACCTGAGGGAAGTCCTAATGAGATAATCAGAGGCTCGCATCTCCTCGCGTTGATGAATTCAGTAAATATTTACCAGTGTTGGCGGGACTGGGAGCTGCTCCAGGGATGGGAAATCAGGAGTGCGCGCAGGGAAGCCCCGTGCAGTTGCCTCCCGGCCGGGGGCATACACTGAATGCCAGGTGCCGTCTCTCTGAGGAAACTGATGAGCTGGAGGCGTGCGTGGACACGGGAATAAAAGTGAGATGGTCATATCCCCCCAGACATGGAGGGAGAGAGAGGAGAGCCGGGTGGCTCACTCCAGGTCTCCAGCCTCGCTGGGATCCAGGGCGAGATGCTTCCCTGGCACAGGGCCAGAAACACGTCTGTGTTCTAGAAGATGTTCCCATGCCCTCCAGGTCTTGAAACCTTCCGAAACAGAGATGAAAATGTTACCTTGTTTGTTATCTTATTTGGTTACCGTCTGTCTCTGATACTTGATCTAAACACCATTAGAGCAGGGCATCTGTCTGCTTGGATCACTGCTCTAACTGGGACAGTGTCCGGCACATAGTAGGCCCTCAAAGACTGTGTTTGTGTGTGCGCATGCATGCATGTGTTTTGTGTGTGTGGTACTATGGAGTGAGCTCAGGGGCATTCTACCTCTAAACTATACCCCCAGCCCTATTTTTATTTTGAAACAGGGTCTTCAAGCCAGGCGTGGTGGTGCACACTTGTAATCCCAGTTGGGAGGCTGAAACAGGAGGGTCACAGGTTTGTGGCCAGCCTCAGCTACTTAGTGAGGCCCTCGCAACTTAGTGAGACCCTGTTTCAAAATAAAGAATAAAAATAGGGCTGGGGGTGTAGCTTGGAGGTAGAATGCCCCTGGGTTCAATCCCCAGTACCACAAAAAGGAAGGAAGGAAGGAAGGAAGGAAGGAAGGAAGGAAGGAAGGAAGAAGGAAGGAAAAGAAACAGGATCTTTATAAGTTGCTGATCTCGAACCTACAATCCTCCTGTCTCAGTCTCCCAAATACTGGGGTTACAGGCATGCACCACCACACCAGGATAATAAATGTGTTTAAGACATCATTTCTTTTTTTTTTTTTTTGTGGTACTGGAGATTGAACCCAGGGACATTCTACCTCCAAGCTACACCCCAGCCCTATTTTTTATTCTTTATTTTGAAACAGGGTCTCAAAGTTGCAGAGGGCCTCACGAAGTAGCTGAGGCTGGCTGTGAACCGGATCCTCTGGTCTCAGCCTCCCAAGTACTGGGATTACAAGCGTGCGCCACCACGCCTGGCTTAAAATATCATTTCTAACCGGGCATGGTAGCACATCTGTAATCTCAGTACATGGGAGGCAGGAACAGGTGTATTGCAGGTTCAAGGCCAACCTCAGCAACTTAGTGAGGCCTTCAGCAACTTAGCAAGAACCTATTTCAAAATTAAAAATGAAAAATAGGACTGGGGGTATAGCTCAGAGGTAGAATGCCTGTGTTCAATCTCTAGTACCACACACACAAAAAAAGGTAATTTCTATTCTGTGGCTCTCTGGAGCCAGCTTTCTCCAGCTCATCAGACTCAGTGGCACACATCTGGTCCCAAATGCGCATTCCATGGTGTTGTGTTGTTTCTTAAAATCTGCCATGATGGAAGTGTTTACACCACAGAAATTGGCCAACACTCTGTGTCAGGCTTCTTCTCCCACTGGGGAGTCAGAGGTTAAACATTTACCAGCACATCACTAGACACAAAGGAACACGTGCTATTGGAATAGGTCCCCTTTGCTAGGAGAGGTGGCTCCTACCCAACTCTGACGGAAACAAACTCGCTTGAGGAATCTGGAGACAAACTGTTTGAACTCCAAGTGGCTCTTTCTGTGGAGGCCGAACAGATGGGCTGAACGGCACAAAGCCCAACCAAACACCACATATTCGTCCCTCGCTGCACACCAAGTTTTGATATTAATGGGCAAATGCATTCTTAACGACACTAGAGCCATCTCATCTAAGGGATAACAATTTTTTTTGGTCCTAGTAATTAAAAAATGGCAATTGCTAGTCATTATATAGGGAAGTAGATAAATAGCTGTGATAATTACCCCATTTTTCCATTCAGAGAAAACAGCAATACTGTATGTAGTCATTTCCGATAAATATAGAAAATAAGTAATTATTGCCAGAGCTACTCATTATGAATCTCTATTCCCAGTCTCACTTCTGCAAACACCATTCATTGTTTAATCATTACAAAGGGTGTGCTAAACTCATTACCACTGCGGGGCAGCCCTCGGAGGCAGAGGCGCGAGCACTCGGGCTGCCCGGGGAGCTGGTCATCTCTGTGCCCACTGTAGAAACAAGTCTGAAAAGATTAGCTTACCCAACGTGGAAAAAGCCAAAAAGAGCAAGAAAAAGCTAGGGTGTCTCTCTGTGCGCCAGCCAAGGGCGGCTGTAGGCTTGGAGATCTAATTAAGAAATGTCCAGCGGGTGGAGGCCGGCGGTGGACCCGTCCACTCGGACAGTGTTTCTTTCATGTCTAACCTTGATTGAACCGCACTCCTCAGGAAGGCCGGCTCTAATGGAAAATAAATTCCGCTGGATTCCAATGGAGCCATTAACGTCTCCCTTCTTCGGTCCTGAAACATTTATTTGCTTTAAAATACACACACTCATCTCAGTTCTATTAGGAGCTGGAGCCAGCCCGGGCCTGGGGGTGAGATTTATTTCTACCCACACTCTCTCGCATTGCTGCGCTCCCCTCCCCCAGGCAGGACCGAGTCACTGGGGAGAAGGGACAGGGATCAGGAGATGAGGAGTCACAGGACCCTCTCCTTGTGGGCTGGTGGG
The DNA here is from genome assembly GCA_004027185.1 of Glis glis. Taxonomy (NCBI): domain Eukaryota; kingdom Metazoa; phylum Chordata; class Mammalia; order Rodentia; family Gliridae; genus Glis; species Glis glis. Next base: position 13,404 of record PVJS01006685.1, read on the forward strand.
AGAAGCCTTAACGGACCCACATCCCTGCTCCCTGCAGGAGCTCACCTCAGATCTGAATGTGCATTCTGCAGGTGAAATACACCTCATCCGAAATGTGTGGGACAGAAAGGTGTTTCTGATTTGGGATTTTTTTTTTCAGATCTTGGAATATTTGCGTGTATATAAAATGAGATCTTGGGGATGGGATGCAAGTCAAAATGCAAAATTAACTTATATTTCATATACACCTTATACACACAGACTGAAGATAATTTTATACACTATTTTTTAAAAACTTGGGGCATAGGCCGGGCGTGGTGGCGCCCTCTTGTAATCCCAGTACTTGGGAGGCGGAGACCGGAGGATCCGAGTTCGCTGCCAGCCTCTGCTACTTAGTGAGGTCCTCCGCAACTTAGTGAGACCCGGTTTCAAAATAAAGTATAAAAAAGTAGGGCAAGGGGTGTAGCGCGGAGGTAGAATGCCCCTGGGTTCAATCCCCAGTACCACAATAAATAAATAAATAAATAAATAAATAAATAAATAAATAAAAACTTGGGGCATGGAATTTTTTGGCATGGGGCATAGTTTTATGGCCTGAAACTTTTCACTTGTCACGTTGATGCTCAGACGTTTCAGATTTTGGAGCACTTCAGATTTTGCATTAGGGATGCTCAACCTTTATCACTGATTGGAGAAAGATTATGGAGGCATTATCAGAGATAATAGTTTCACCTCCCATGTGGCTTCAAAGGTCCCACTGCATGTTCATGTTCTCGTACCTGTGTGACTTTTCTTTCTTTTTTTTTTTTTTTTGGTACCAGGGATTGAGCCCAAGGATGTTCTACAATTGAGCTATACCCCCCACCCTTTAATTTTTTTTTTGAAACAGGGACTTGCTAAGTTGATGAAACTGGCCTTGAACCTGTGACCCTCCTGCTTCAGCCTCCCAAGTACTGGGATTACACGCAGGTGTGATCTTTTGAAGTCACTTTGCTTCTTTGGATTTTACTTCCTTCATCTCTAACTGAGAAGTCATATTCTTAAGGTTTGGGCCAGTTTGGACAGTGCAGAAATCTGAGAGTGATTAAAATAAACATATTCATATACAACAAGTAGTTCTTGAGCAGCAACCATGCACCAGGTGCTGGCTTGGATCCTGGGATACAGCTCAGAATCAGCACAGTTCTTGTCTAAAAGGGGCTTGCAGCCCAGCGTATTGAAATCTGTAGTCCTACAAAAGTCAGACAAGGCTGGGCATGGTGATGCATGCCTATTATTCCAATACTTGGGGAGGCTGAGACAGGAGGATCACTGATTCAAGGCCAGCGTGTAGTAACGTAGAGACCCTGTTAGACACCAGCTCCCATCCCGGAAATCAACACTCGGCCTCCATTCATGGGACCCCATTAGGTGCCAGGCACTGAGCTACCCTAGAGATTCAGATACAAAGAAGCAGGTCCCTCCATGCGGAGCTCGCTCGGGGCTGGCGGGGGCGACGAGCAAGCAAACAGTACAACAGCGTCGCGGTGCAGTGTGATAAATCCTGGGGCGAGTTTGCTCCTGCAGGTTGAGAGCCGCCATCCATCACACGCTGCCACGTGCTGCCCGGAAGAGGCGCTTTACATCCATTACATCCTTGCAGCATCAAGAAAACCAGCGTGCGAGCCACCATCACACTTCCACCGTCTCTACCTAACACCCGGTCTGTGATTTACTTGAAAACGTTTTTTTTTTTAACCGAATCACATTATTAAACCAGTGTTTGCCCTCAGTAATAATATCTCTGAAATCATAAGACTGATGCGGTTGTGTGGATGTGGATATGTTTTAATACCTTGCTGTGGACTGAATGTTTGTGTACCCCCAAACTTTATAAATTAAAACCCTAGCCGGGCATGGTGGCACACCCTTGTAATCCCAGTACTTGGGAGGCTGAGACAGGAAAATCGCAGGTTTGCGGCCAGCCTCAGCTACTTAGTGAGGTCCTCTGCAACTTAGTGAGACCCTGTTTCAAAATAAAGAATAAAAAATAGGGCTGGGGGTGTAGCTTGGAGGTAGAATGCCCCTGGGTTCAATCCCCAGTACTAAAAAAAAAAAGAAAAGAAAGCCTAACCTTCAGTCCTGTGGTATTAGGAGGTTAGGCCTTTGGGAGGTAAGTTAGGTCACGAGGGTGGCGTCTTCGTGAATGGGATTAGAGCCTTTATAAAAGAGGCCCCAGAGCTCACTAGCTCTTTTCTTTCCATGTGAGGATACAGTGAGAAGATGGCCGCCTACAACCCGGAAGAGGGCCCCCCAAACCCACCCACGTGGGCACCCTGATTTCAGACTGCAGCCCCCAGAATGATAAGAAAAAGTCTTTGCTGTTTAAGCCACCCGGTCCATGGTACTTTATTACAGTAGCCCAAACTGACTAAGACATACCTACAAAACAAATATGAAACAAGTCAGTCAAAGTTTAAATCTGTTTGGGTACCACCTACATCATCGTGTGCATCAGACATCAGGAAATCCTAGGCAGAGGAGTCAGGATGAGAAACAGCAGCTTCATTTCTTTTTATCTATCTATCTATCTATCTATCTACTTACTTACTTGGGACTGAACCCAGGGGCATTCTACCTCTGAGCTACACCCCCTTTTTATTTTTTATGTTTTGAAACAGGGTCTAAGTTGCTGAGGCTGTCTTCAAACCTGAGATCCTCCCATCTCAGTCTCCCAAGCACTGGGATTACAGGTGTGCGCCACCATGCCCAGCTCAAGGTTTATTTTTTGCTCACGTTACATTCATTAAAGGTGATTAGGGGATGGGGTTCTCCATTAAGTCATCCCAGGACCTCAGCTCCTTCGTTCCCAAGGCTCCCTCACACCCTGGAGCCTTGGAGGCTGCCCATAGATTCTCTGCATCCAGCTGTTGAGAAACGTACAGCCCACACAGCCCGCTGGTCAGATTGAAATGTTACAGGGTGATAATCTCTCCTCGAAATAGATGATCTTTTTCTCAATTCTTGCTTTTCTAGAGAGAAAAACCTCAAATGGAAAGCATAAATAGGGGAGTATGAGAGGCTTATTTAGAGAAGCAGGGGTACAGTTTAAGAGAATGCTGTGATAAAGAGGTTACTTTCCAGAGAAAGGGTCGGGTTTTATTCAGGAGAAAGGTTCCAGAAAGAGCCACTTCTCAGAGCAAAAACATGGTGTGGAGTCTTCCATGTGGGGAGCCTTATTCAGTCTGGAACCCTCCCTCTTCATGCATATGCATTTGGGGAAGTCCCTATCACTCTTTGAGTCATAGCTTAATGCATCTATGCCATTCTAGTAATGTTGGAAACTTCCCATGGGTGCCCAGGTAAAACTCTGGAGGGGTTTGCAGTGAGTGTAGCCTCTGACATTACTGCGGCTCTCTAACCAAGCCAGAAAACCAGACCTTCTCCTCAAGCTCTCGTGTTTCCGTTAGAATGCTTTTAGCTGCAAGTAACAGAAACCCCAATTCAAAATGGCTTGAATGACTGTCCCCACTGCTATACAGACAAGTCCCCATGTATGGCAGTTCTGGGGGTGGTAAGTGTGGTGGTTCGAGTGCAGCAGCAGGGACCCGAGTCCCTCTGTCTTTCCTTGGCCACTCTCAGCCTGATGCCACCCATGGTCCCAAGGGGGCCACCCCGGTTCCAGTGACACAGAAGACAATGTGCAGATGCAGAAAAAGGAGTCATCTCCCATCAGTCTCCTTCCCAGAGGGCCACAGTGGAGACCTCCTCACAGCTCCCGGCCAGAAGGGTGTCACCTGCCATTCCTAAACCAGGAATGGGCAAGGGCTCCCCAGGGAGTTAGCAGAGATGCTGAGATGAATAATGACGCGTCTGGGCTTGGGCAATTCTAGTTGCACTGGAAACCTGATACTAGAACCAAAATGGCACAGCCTTGGCAAGAAAGACAGAAGACTATAAAGAAGGAAGCAGGGAAGATGGGAGGATGCGCACCATCTGGTACCGTGTGCTCCGACTTCCTTATTCCTGCTTAGCGTGACCTGCCAATTTTACCTCCTGTATTTTGCCTCACTTTTTAATCTTTCATTCAGGCTACCATAATTCATAACCTCAGTAAGTTGGGCCAACTTCTCCCCGTGAGGGGCAAGGACTTCATTAACATATAAATAAACCTCTCTCCACCGGTCAAAATGAAACATTCTTTTTTTCAAATGCTTTTACCTTCAAATTGCTCCAAAAGTTCTTTCCTTATAGACATTCAAAGACAAATTTCATCCTGGTTTTTGTGTCCTCTGTAAAAAGGGGGGGGGGAGAAAGAAGTTCTGAAAGAGAGACATCAGAATTGATGGGTTGGTACTATATCTGATGTTCTTGGTTTCTAGAAATAATTATGACTCAAAATTATTATAGAATCCGATTCTTGAAGATGGCTTAACTTTGTTTTAAAGTGGTTCATGGGAGACATAGAGCATATGTATTAGTAACTAAATGCCATTTGAAAAATTCATGAGAAGTATGATCACAAAACAGAAATATGTGTGTATTATACATATCCAAAACCAAACTTGCAATTTTCCCACAAAAAAACCCTTCTACCTATATTCATCCAAAAATATGCTAAATGGTAACTTTACCCTTCCTGTTTCCCAGAACCAAAATTTTGTGCATTATTTATGTTATTGCCGCATAACAAATTATCTCCAAATTTAACATGTTAAAGCCCAGGTCATTACCTCACAGTTTCTAGGGGAAGCACCTGAGTGGGTTGGGGCATGGGCTCCTCTGCCGGAGCACCCCTCAAAGGTCACCCGCACACTGCTGGCTGGTGCTGCAATCTCGTCTCAAGGCTCAAGGTGGGAAATACCTGCTCCACACTCTCATGGTCATTGGTAAGATTTGGTTCTTCCTGGATGCTGGACTGAGAGCTACGGTTCCTTGATGGCTGCTGGCCAAGGGCAACCCTCAATTTCTCACCCCATAGACCACTCTGACAAACCAGCTCGCTTCTTCAAAGGGCGCAAGCCAAGAGAGCGATCAAATCTGCTAGCAAGAAGAAAGTCATAATCTTTTGTGACAGAAACAAGAGCTCATCAATTTCGCCATAATCCACCCATTGGAAACAAGTCGCTAGTCCATCCCCAGCTCAAGAGGAGGAGAGTCACACAAGGGCACGAACACCAGGAAGCAGGATTGTGGAGAGCCAGGTTGTAAATTGCCTGCTAGACCTTGGAATCATCCCCGCTTCCCCTCCTTGTCTCACACCCGGAATCTAATCCATCGGGCAATCCAATAGACTACCTTCAAAGCAACTGATCCTGCATCCCTTGGCTGCTTGCTCCATTGTCAACTGTACAGTGGCATTTGACCATCTTAGGATCAAAACTCACCATTAACATGCATACTTCTGCTCCTCCTCCCTTTTTAGATCATGGATCGCCATAGATATTCTAGGTATTTTGATCATCTTTTAAATCATCTATCTCCCACCTTAGCATGTAAGCTCCGTAAGGACACAGATTTTTACCTGTTTTATTTGTTGCTGTGTCTCCCATACCTGGAGCAGTTCAAAAAATATTGTTGAATGAAGCTGAGTATGGTCGTACATGCCTGTAATTCCAGTACTTGAGAGGCTCAGACAGGAGGATCCCAACTTAGAGGCCAGCCTCAGCAACTTAGCAAAACCCTGTCTCAAAGGGTCTGGGCTGTAACTGGGGTATAGCTCAGAGGTCGAGTGCCCCTGGGTTCAATCCTCAGTGCCCCCCCCCGCAAAATTGAATGAATGAATGAATTCTTGGAAATGTATTCTCTTCTTTTGAAAGCCCAATACAATAAAGAAAGCCTTGTTGAAAGATTTGCAAAGATTCCATCTTCGGTATTCGTGTAAGCATGGACTCTTTGGCTTCTTGGGCTCCCAACTTGAGTCATCATAGCTTTGACACCCATCCCTAAACCACTTCTTGTCCCCAAATCAGATGAAACTGGGCAAAGGAAAAGGCTTCGTTTCAGCCTCAAAACTCAAGGGTGGTCTCCGATTTAGCCCTGAAAACCATACTACATGGTCCCCTTGGGCTCAAACCACAAGGAGCATTCTGCCAAGGAAACCCTCAGCTGCGACCACGGTCATGGGGGGACAGCAGTACACAGCGGCCCAGGACAGAGGGAACTGGACATATTTTTCTGCTTAATGACCAATGGCCAAGAAACTTTTCCACATCGGTATCCCTCGGGGCAGACAAAAATGGTCACTTCACCCTGGGGGCCTGAGGGCTGAGCCTGAAGTTGACCAGGAAACCATTTCTTTTTTTTTTTTTTTTTGTGGTACCGGGAATTGAACCCAGGGGTGTTCTACCTCTGCGCTACACCCCCGGCCCTATTTTTTTATACTTTATTTTGAAACCGGGTCTCACGAAGTTGTGGAGGGCCTCACTAAGTAGAGAGAGAGAGAGAGACAGGGAGAGAGAGAGAGAGAGAGAGAGCTGAGGCTGGCTGCGAACCCGGATCCTCCGGTCTCCGCCTCCCAAAGTACTGGGATTACAAGCGTGTGCCTCCACGCCCGGCCCATTTCATTTTTAACTTCACTTAGATTTCTCATTTTTCTTGGCGATATTGCTGCATTTGGTTCAACGCAAAAATTAATGTTTTATATTGCTTATAAAAGTCTTCTAAAATTTTCTACTTTTCTTTTTCTCAGTCAGTGAATATAATGCTGAAACTACAAAGAAATTTAGGAAACTTGGGTCGAGCTGGTGAAGGGCATGCTGCGGAGCCGACTCAGGACCCTGGCGATTTCTTTTCATGGTATTTTGAGAATTCAGATGCCCATAAATATTTGGGGGCAGAAGGCAGGTGGCAGATGGCAAGGAAGTCACAGAAAAGTGCTGCCAGAGAGGAAGCACCGTGCACCTTTTTGAGCCTCCCGCCATGAACGTTCCATAAGCATCTTTTTACTGAGAAAGCAGAGCGGGTGTTAGTGAAGCGTAATGGTTTCTGATCTCAGATCTCTTCTCTCTCCTCTCCCCTCCCCTTTCTTTCCCTTCCCTTCCCTTTTCCCTTCTCCCTGCCTTGGAAAAACAGTTACCAGAGGATATTTTCCATGAACAAAGATGACTGATTCTTTTGTTCCTATTTTATCACGAGGTTGTAACTTTTGTCACCTATAAATAAGTCCAAAGACTCAGTTTCCATAACCAGCTTCAGCCACTGGTATCTCAAATTTCATTTCATATCAATCAATGTCATATCAATCTTATCCTATATGGTAAAAGCAATTGAAAAAAATGAAATTCACATGAACTCAAACTTTTTTTTTTGTACCAGGAATTGAACCTAGGGGCATTCTACCTCTGAGCTACGCCTCCAGCCCTTTTCATTTTTTATTTTGAAACAGGATCTCTCTAAGTTGCTGAGGCTGGTCTCAAACTTGCGATCCTCCTGTCTTAGCTTCCCAAGTATTGGGATTACAGGCATGCACCACCGCACCAGGCTCGAACTCAAACTTTCTAAAATATTTGCCAAATAGCCAAGCATGGCGGCACATACCTATAATCCCAGTACTTGGGGGACTGAGACAGGAGGATTGCGGGTTTGAGGCCAGCTTCAGCAATTTAGCAAAATTTTCAGCAACTTAGTGAGACCCTATTTCAAACTAAAAAAAAAAAATTATAAATGGTTGGAGGTATGGCTCAGAGGTAGAACGCCCCTGGGTTCAATCCCCAGTACCTCCCTCCCCCAAATTGCTAAATAAAGTAGCTTTACCACTAGGTCAAACACCGAATCCACATTTTGCCCTTTGTCCTCATAACTGCTTAATACTTGGCAAAGAGCAAGTGCTCATCCTGAATCCAGCCCCTGGCAGTTGAGACGGCCTCTTCCCTGGACCGAGGCCGCAAGTCCCAGGGTCGGAGTGGTCCCTGGAAGTCGCTCAGGGTAAGTGATGGGTCAGGATGCAGATCCAGAGCGCTTGGTTTCTACTCCTTTCAACACTCCGTTGGACGCACAAGCAACCACAGAAACCTGCAGTGTGGGGCACCGGGAGACAAGGTCGCCTCCTGGGGTGTTTGGGAGAGCCACCTTGACACAGCCACCTCTGCTGCCATTTTACCAGTTACATATTGGCCTCATCCTTACAAAGAATTTGCACTTTTCTTTTTTCCTAACTGACATTATGCGTGCTAAAATACAAATCTAGTTGACAATCCTTCCCCAGTCACCTGTAGTGTGGAGAACCTGGAGCTGGCTGCGGGTTGGAATCCCACGCAGCCCACCTCCCTGCCTGCGTGACCTTGACTCCCAGGAGCCTCTCTTTCCTCACCTGTAAAAACAGGACTAATAATAATGAGGGCTTGAATGGACTAATGCGCTGACCACCGTAGATCGCACGTGCTATGTGTATGAGCTGCTACTGTGTTTCACTGTATCTGAGATGATTATGGCCTGCACTATTATTTTAGGTACTGCTAAGAAGGGAAAAAAATGTTGCTAGTTAGATTATGATGCATTCCTTCCTTAGCACTTAAAATTTTTATTTTAAACTTACTTAAAGTACTCTTTTAGTCTTATTTAGACATACCACATGTCACTTTTGGGTACATCTAAAGAGAAAAATATGAATGAAATAGATTGGTTAAGGGATTCCCGAAACTTCTTCACAGAGTCCACACACTCAGTGATTTTAAGCTCCGTCTGATCATGTTGGTGTTTCTCAATACAAGCCGCCCTCTTGCCAGGTGCAGCCGAGGAGGCGTTTCTACACAGGTGCTGCGCCCTGGTCATACCCGTTTCTCCCAGGCTCCTGTTGCTCAGTTGCAAACTCTGTTGCTGGGGCTTTCTGGAACTCAAAGAAAATGTCATGCAATGACAAGCCCGAAAAGGGTCATAACACAAGGTCATGACACATTGATCACAAGACATATGAAGCCATAATCACAATATACATATGTGTGTATAAATAATCACAATATACATATGTGTGTGTGTATATATATATATATATATATATATATATATAGAGAGAGAGAGAGAGAGAGAGAGGGAGAGAGAGTTTTGTGAAAATTTTTCTCTTAATATTATCCTGTAAACCTTTCTTCACATTTTATAGTTGCTATATTATTTTATTTTATTTATTTATTTATTTTTGTGGTACTAGGGATTGAACCCAGGGTCATTCTACCTCTGAGCTAGAACCCAGCCCTATTTTATCTTTTTATTTTGAAACAGGGTCTCACTAAGTTGCTGAGGGCCTTGCTAAATTGCTGAGCCTGGCCACAAATTAACAACAGGAGGTTGCTATTACTAGCATTTATCTTTATTAAACTTGATCAAATTAGTTCTCTCATTTGCTCGCTGGAAGTTGCTAGAAACATTTCTCCCTGCTCCTGATGATGATGATGATGATGATGATGATGATGATGGAGGACAGCAAACCCACTTGGAGGCTTGCCAGGTGCCAAGCACCATTCCTAACCCTTCATCTGCATTGGCTTATCTAATCCCCCAACAGTCCTTCCAGGTGGGTCCTGCTGTGCTTGCTGCTGACTTTGCAGATGAGGACACCGAGGCCTATAGAGGCTGCACACTTTTAGACATGGGGCAAGACCCTGAAGCAAAGGGAACTCTGTGCCCACCTGGGCATGCCAAAGACTGCTAGTTAGGCATGTTATATGTAAGATTCTTCTGCATATAACCTAGTTTTGGCTTAACTGTTTAAGACCAGGCAGTTCCCTTAACTCTGTGTCTTGGAGGATGGACTTGGTTAGAAGTGTAAGAGGAGAAATCTGTGCTGTTTCAGTGGCTAAGTCTGTAGTAATTTTGTTACAGCAGCAACAGGAACCAAGTATACCTACTACTAGGGCTGGGGGGAGAGAGAGGCACAGAGATTATTAATAGGAATGATGACAGTAATGGCCAAAAATGCACTCAGTGCTTCCTCTAGGCCGCACACCCACCTAGACTGACACCTCAGGACCCCAGGCGATGAGCGCCACCCTGATCTTTATCTCACAGATGGTAACCTGAGGGTCACCAAGGTTCAACTGGCCCCAAGGCAGAACAGCTGTGCATGGGCGAGCTGGGAATGGGACTCAGGCCCAAATTAGGCAAGGATGCTAGGCAAGTCTTTTTTTTTTTTTTTTTTTTTTTTGGTGGTGGTGGTACTGAGAGGTTGAGCAATAGAACATTCTACCTCTGAGCTACACCCCAGCCCTTTTTATATTTTATTTTGAAACAGAGTCTAAGTTGGTGAGGGTCTCCCCACGTTGCGGAGGCTGACCTCGAACCTGCGATCCTCCTGCCTCAGCCACCACCAGGCCCAGCTAAGACAAGTCTTTCCCAAAGCACACCATCAGTGGCAGAAGCAGGAAGACCTCGGGCCCCCTGACAGACTCCAGAGGACTCTGCTTAAAGTGGGAGGTGACTGCACCTCTGCAAGGCTGGGGCTGGTGGGGAGCATAGCGCTGAGGAGTCGCCTGGATGGCTCCTGTAGCTCAGGATCCATTCTTTCTGATTCTGCTCCAGGCCTGGCTAGGGCAGCAGCTGCTGCCCCGCCAGAGGCTCAGAGCCAAGCCATCTTATCTGAGCAGCGCTCTTTGGGGCGTCGGGCATTTTGCAGGCGCCTCCAGCTAGCGCTGTCTCTCCAGCCTCCCTGCCTTTGTCTGAAGGGAAGTTCAAGAAAATATTACCAAGCCCACCAGCCCAGATCCCCGGGTCCTTGCAGAATCTAGACTCCAAAGTGCATCTCACTGAAAAGACCTGTCTAGCCGAGCTGAGCCTCTGCAAGCAACTGCGTGTCCTGAGCGCCACCTAGTGGTACGCACACCCCCCAGCGTGTCTGACTCCTAAACCTGGTTGGGGGGGAGAGCGCCTACCTCTCTTCCTCTGAGGAATCTCAGGGAAGACAGGGAAGACCTGGGTGGCTTAGAGGGCCCTCTCTGGTCCCAGGACACTTCAGAGGAGCCCAAGACAACTGGTTGTCCGAAGCTCTTTGAGTTTGTATTACAACCACCTCATCGTGGACTCTGCCTGCACCTTCAGGCTGCTGGGTTACGACACAGAATCATGGTTTTTGTCATTTATCAGCCCAAGTGAAGGAAGGCAGGCACGCGGGGGAATCAGCACCACATTTCAATGTGAGAGGAACTAATAGAGGAAAGTGAATTCTAAAAAGCTTCCTGTGAACACACACTCATTTGACAACTTAGATAAAATGAACCAATTCCTTGAAAAAAAATGACTACGACTCACCCAATATGAACTAAATAATTTGAATATAGTTACAACTGTTAAGGAAATTGAATTTGTAATTTTAAAATTCACAAAAAGAAGTCTCCAGATCCATATGGTTTCACTGGAGAATTCAACCAAATGTTTGAAGAATTAACACCATCTCTGTACATCCTCTTTCAGAAAATAGAAGAGGAGGGAACACTTCTCAATCTATTTTATGAAACTAGCATTAATTACCCTATTGTCAAAACCAAAGATAAAGCAGGGCGTGGTGGCGCATGCCTGTAATCCCCATACTTGGGAGGCTGAGACAGAAAGATTACAGGTTCGAAGACAGCCTCAGCAATTTAGTGAGGCTCTCAGCAACTTAATGAAACCCTGTTTCAAAATTTAAAAATAAAATAAAATAAAAAGGGCTGGAGTGTAGCTCAGAGGTAGAATGCCCCTGGGTTCAATCCCTAGTACCAACCAAACACACACACACACACACACACACACACACACACACGGAAAAAAAAAGATAGTACAGAAAAGAAAAGTAGAGGTCAGTAGTCCTCACAAATATGGGCACAAACACCCTTAAAAAAAGCAAACCGAAGCCGAGCATGGTGGTACACGCTTGTCATCCCAGTACTTGGGAGGCTGAGACCAGAGGATCACAGGTTCGCGGTCAGCCTCAGCTACTTAGTGAGGCCCTCTGCAACTTAGTGAGACCCTGTTTCAAAATAAAGAATAAAAAATAGGGCTGGGGGTGTAGCTTGGAGGTAGAACGCCCCTGGGTTCAATCCCCGGTACTGCAAATATATATATTTGCAAGCTACATATCCAACAAAGGACTAGTATCTAAACTATATAAAGAACTTTCAGAATTCAATGATGAAAAAGACCAACTAGAAAATGAGAAGACAGGAACAGGAAACTCATCAGAGAGGATCTATGGACAGCAAACAAACCGTGTAACGCTGTCCAGTGTCATTAGCCACTGGGGAAGGCACGTGGAAGTACACTGCGATATCGGTACTCACCTACCTGAACCAAACGCAGACGAGGATGCAGAGAAATGTGACCACTCATACATCACTAGTGGGAGTGTAAAATGGCACAGCCACTCTGAAGACAGTTTGGCAGTTTCCTTTAAAATTGAACAAATTTTTAAAGTGTGTATTAAAAGACTAAATTAAAAAAATAAACTAAACATGCAACAACCACATGACCCAGCAATTGTACTCCTGAGCATTTATCTCAGAGAAATGAAAACTTTTGTTCACACAAAAACCTAGAAATTAAAACTTTTATTCACACAAAAACATAGATGTGAGGGCACAATGGTGCACACCTGTAATCCCAGTACTTGGGAGGCTGAGATGAGAGGATCCCAAGTTTGAGGCCAACCTCAGCAACTTACCGAGACCCTTAGCAACTTAGCAAGAACCTGTTTCTTTTTTTTTTTTTCGGTACCGGGGATTGAACCCAGGGGCATTTTACCTCGGGGCTACACCCCCAGCCCTATTTTTTTATTCTTTATTTTTTTTTATTTTTATTTATTTATTTATTTATTTGCAGTACCGGGGATTGAACACAGGGGAATTCTACCTCCGCGCTACACCCCCGGCCCTATTTTTTATACTTTATTTTGAAACCGGGTCTCACGAAGTTGCGGAGGGCCACACTAAGGAAAGAGAGAGAGAGAGAGAGACAGGGAGCGAGAGAGCGAGAGAGCTGAGGCTGGCCGCGAACCCCGATCCTCCGGTCTCTGTCTCCCAAAGTACTGGGATTACAAGCGTGCGCCACCACACCCGGCTTTTATTCTTTATTTTGAAACAGGGTCTCACTAAGTTGTGGAGGGCCTCACTAAGTAGCTGAGGCTGGCCGCGAACCCTGATCCTCCAGTCTCAGCCTCACAAGTACTGGGATTACAAGCGTGCACCACCACACCCGGCTCTTTAGCAAGAACCTCTTTTGAGCATGCCTCAGAAACCTACAGAGGCTGGGCGAGCATCAGTCCTCCCCCGCCCCTGCCCCCAGGATGCGTCCCCCTTCCTGCGTGTCCCAGGGGCGTGCCACCAACAGCCCTGTACTGAGCCGCATATTCATCAGTTCCCATTTCCCTGACAGTGGGTAGTTTAAGGGCAGGGACCCGTTTCCTTGTCCTGCGTTTAGTGAGCCCCTACCTGGACGTACCTGGTGCTATGCCACCTGCGGGAGACAGACGAGTGAATGAGACGCAGCCATGGAGGGCGTACGGTCTAGGAGCCTCGTGTCCTGGTCACTTCTGCGTCCTCGGCATTTAGCACAGTGTCCGGCTAGTAAAAGACATATCTGTTGAAGGAATGGATGAAAATCCCTAAACGTGCAAATCAGGCTGCAGAAAGTGCCGCTACTAAAGTCCATGTTAGCTGGACGTGGTGGTGCACACCTGTAATCCCAGTACTTGGGAGGCTGAGACAGGAGGATCACAGGTTGGAGGACAGCCTCAGCAATTCAGTGAGGCCCTCACTGAACTTAGTGAGACCTTGTTTCAAAATAAAAAATAAAAAGGGCAAGGGGTGTAGCTCAGAGGTAGACTGCCCCTGGGTTCAAGCTCTACTATCCCCCTAACCTACACACACAGGTGCTCGCGTGCACACACACACGCATACACACACACACACACACACACACACACACACACACACCTTTCAGTTTTCATATTTTTAAAATTTTTACTATTTATTTATTCATTTTTGTAGTACTGGGGATTGAACCCAGGGGCATTCTACCTCTGAGCTACACCCCCAGCCCTTTTTTGTTTGTTTTGAAACAGGTTCTCCTCCGTTCCTGAGAGTCTCACTAAGTTGCTGAGGCTGGTCTGGAACCTGCAATCCTCCTGTTTTAGCCTCCCAAGTACTGGGATTACAGGTGTGCACCACCATGCCCAGCTAGTTTTCAGAATTTTTGCAGTTTGGATTATGGAGAAAGGGCTTCGGCTTAATGGGACAGAAGGATGTAGCACAGGATAAGGACCAAGTTCCCTGCTTGAGAGGAAAGTCAGCTCTGTGCCTAAATCCTGACAGCTGGGTGACCCTGGGGCAGTGGCTTGCCCTCTCTGGGCCTTGCTTTTCTCATCTCAGAGGAATCCCACACATGCTAGAGATGCAGAGGTCAGAGAAGATGAAGTGTATGAAGTACTTAGCACATCTGTAACTGGTTTTGAGAAGAATCACATTATTAAACTTGACTTAGAGCTGGGTGTGGTGGTGCACGCTTGTAATCCCAGTACTTGGGAGACTGAGACAGGAGGATTACAGGTTTGCTGCCAGCCTCAGCAGCTTAGTTAGGCTCTCAGCAACTTAGTGAAACACTGTTTCCAAATTTAAAAAAATAATAAAATACGTATGGGGGTGTAGCCCAGAGGTAGAAGGCCCCTGGGTTCCACCCCCAGTACCACACACACACACACACACACACACACACACACCAAAAAAAAAAAAAAACTGACTTAGTAATGGCAGAGCTGGGGCGGGACGGCCCCAGCTTTTCCTTCCCTGCCAGGGGGGACCAGCTGAACACTGAGACTCTTCTCCCTGGGCCTCCAAAGCCGGCGCCCAGAATTCCTGCAGGAACTCACCACAGCAGAGGCCAGAGATGCCGGTGGAGGCGAGGCCCACCTGTGGCCGGCGGGATTTTGTCAGTGGCCCCAGATGGCTTGTGTCCACCATGCTGGCGCAGGGCCCTTGGTCTCCCTGGTGCCCCAGCTGGGTGGGGAATCCGGCCCACCTGGCCCTCGGCGGAGACCTACTGGTGTCCTGGGCTGTGGTGGCTGCCAGCCCAGAGGAGGCAGGACACCAGCAGGTCCTGACAGGGGTGTGGGAAGGGACAAGGGTTAGGGTCCTTGTGAGACCACAGCAGGGTGCTGGTGTGGGAGGGGCGGAGGGCAGCAGAGTGGCCAGGACAGAGCGACATGGAAAAGAGGGGACGGGGGCGGAGGGGCTCCTTCCTCTGGTTCCACCCATAGCTGGGGCAGCACAGAACTACATCTGTCCAAGTTTGCTAAACTTGGATAAAAAGGAAGAGGGAAAGGAAAGAGGGAAACGGACACCCCCACAGGGCTCAGCACCTCGCCTGCCGGAGGCTCTGCATGGACAAGCCCTTCTGAGGCAGCTCGCGTTTGCCCTAGTCTCTTCCCTTCCTTCCTTGAGTGCTTGCCGGGTTACCAAAGAGGAAAGAAACAGAAGAGGTGTCTGCCGACAGACCGCCCAAGACATTCCTGGCCACAACCAGGAAAAGCCATGTCTCACAAGTAATGACCCAGTGGTGGCACAGCTCCCAGTACCACCCCCCACGCCCCCACCTAAAGTTAGCTTGCTTATTTATTTATTTGTTTATTTATTTACATTTTTTGCGGTACTGGAGATTAAACCCAGGGTCATTCTACCTCCGAGCTACACCCCCAGCCCTATTTTTTTTTATTCTTTATTTTGAAACAGGGTCTCACTAAGTTGCGGAGGGTCTCACTAAGTAGCAGAGGCTGGCCGCGAACCCGGATCCTCAGACTCAGCCTCCCAAGTACTGGGATTACAAGTGTGTGCCACCACGCCCAGTTTGTTTGTTTGTTTTTTCGGTACCGGGGATTGAACGCAGGGGCGTTCTACCTCCGCGCTACGCCCCCAGCCCTATTTTTTATGCTTTATTTTGAAACCGGGTCTCACGAAGTTGCGGAGGGCCTCACTAAGTAGTGAGAGAGAGAGAGAGAGAGACAGGGAGAGAGAGAGCAAGAGCTGAGGCTGGCTGCGAACCCAGATCCTCCGGTCTTCACCTCCCAAAGTACTGGGATTACAAGTGTGCGCCACCACGCCCGGCTTGTTTGTTTGTTTTTGCTGTGCTGGGGATTGAACCCAGGAGAATTCTACCTCCAAGCCACACCCCCAGTCCTATTTTATTTTTTATTTGGAAACAGGGTCTAAGTTGCTGAGGGTCCAAGTTGCTGAGAGCCTAAATTGCTGAAGCGGGCTTTGAACCCACGATCCTCTTGTCTCAGCCTCCCAAGTACTGGGATTACAGGCATGTGCCACCACACCTGGCTAGTTAGCTTATTTCTTACTTGATTTACTTATTAACTTTCCTTCTTTCCCTACCTGAGATTAGTCTGTCTGTCCTCAGGACAATCACACAAGGGAGGTGCCGATGTCATCACCCCATCTCGCAGCAGAGGAAACAGAGGCACAGAGGGGTTCAACAACAAAGCCAAGGTCACACAGCAAGTGGTGAAGTTTGGGTTTGACCCAGTCTGCCTGGCATGGGAGCTGTTGGGTGGACCACCTCCTCTGATTCCTTCTGATGAGGAGGATGGGGATACCTGCTGGTTTCCTTCTCAGTCCTGTTGGCATAAGAACCTCTAGATTTTTCCACAAAATAGTCCCTAGGAAATGCCCATTATTTTCTAAAATGGGGACACAGGTGGCCAGTTCTGAAAGTCTTGTTCTATCTCTGATCCAGTAGGCACATCTGTGCCTCACTATATGCAAGGACTGGGCCCTTCCTGGCCTCTTTTTTTGTGTGTGTGTGTGGTACTGGGAATTGAGCCCAGGGGCATTCTACCTCCAAGATTCACTCCCATACCTATTTTTTTTATTCTTTATTTTGAAACAGGGTCTCACTAAGTTGCAGAGGGTCTCACTAAGTAGCTGAGGCTGGCCGTGAACCTGGATCCTCCGGTCTCAGCCTCCCAAGTACTGGGATTACAAGCATGTGCCACCACGCCCGGCTCTGGCCTCTTTATCGACTCCTCCTGATTCTAAGATGTCTCTGCATAAAACATCCCATTTCCATAATGTGGCTTTTCTTACCCATGGAAGTTGTTTCTTGCAAATATTGACAGCTTCTCCTGTGGAGGTATTAAGGGGCGCCCAGCCCAGGTGCCTTCTCCACTGTGTGCACCCTCCAAACGCACCCTGGCGGCTTTTCCCTGGTTTCATTAGCAGGAAGAACCGACCGGCCCTGTTGGATTCAGAACAAAGATTGAACAGAGCATGAGGGATCATGAGAAGTGAGCTTTTCAAAGCAAATGCTTAGACGGCTGGATGACGGACGACTTAATTCCAAACCGAACTTTCCAAAGCGGGGAGAAGCGGGCTGCTGGGGTGGGGTGGGAGCTGGCTCTGTTTTCCCTCCTGGCAGCTCTGATATTCTGATGGATGGTCATAACTTGCACAGCACCTTACAGGGCTCTTTCACATACAATCTTCCTTGAGTTCGACAGCAATTATAGGGGAAAGATGGAGCTTGTTGAAGGAGGGGAACAGGAAACAAAGATGTATTTCCAGCCCCCACACCCTACCCCCACCTCCCTTCACTGCTAGTGGAGTCCCTGCCTTGCATACTGAGGTATGCTGTTCATTGGCTCTATGCACTGGAAAAGAGAAAAAACTCTCTTTCCCAGCCTCCCTTGCAGCTAGGGATGACATGAGACACAGAAATGGCCAATGAAATAAAAGTCAAAGTCTGCCAGAGAATGTTGGGATGGCCGTTTACAAGGTAAAAAGACAGGCTACCCTTTACCCCTTTTCTTTCTACCCTGAATGGAGACTTGATGGCTGGAGCTGCTGCCGCCATGTAGCAACCACGAGGGAAAGAGAGAATTGCAAAGAAGCAGATCCATGGGGCAGAGACTCCATTGACCACAAGTGACTCGTCCTTCATTCAAACAGTTAGCATGCTTTCTTGGGCCAGTGGTCCAAGTGTTCGTGTGCAGTGATGCGGTCCCTCGATTCATCTTCGAACATTAATCAGTTGGGACTTTGGTCCCAGAAGGAGGAGAGAGTAAAGGGTTCGGGCTGGGTGGAGCTTTAGTATGTGCCTTGAACCTGCAATCCTCCTGTCTCAGCCTCCCAAGTACTAGGATTATAGGCAGTGAACATTTAATATGGGCCAAGCCCTGTGCTAAATGCTTTTATAAGCATCATCTCGTTTGAGCCACATGCCAGCCCTCCGAGGCGGATGCTGCTCTGCGCCTTCCTGTTTTATGGAGGAGGAATTCAAGGCACAGAGCAGCACAGTCCCTTTTTTGAAGGTCATACAGCTGGAAGAGGCAGACTCGGGACCCAGCCTGGACTGTGGGCTGCGCTCCCCACGCCACTCTGTGCCTCCGGAGATCTGGCTGTCTTCACCCTGGACCTTCCTGCCAGGCTGGGAGAGAGATGTTTCTCAAAGAACCCCAGGTAAGCCAGGCGTGGTGGTGCATGCCTGTAATCACCGTACTTGGGAAACTGAGATAGGAGGATTGCAGGTTCAAGGTCAGCCTCAGCAACTTGGTGTGGCCCTCAGCAACTTAGCAAGACTGTGTTTCAAAATAAAAGTAAAATAAGAAGGGGTGAAGTATAGCTCAGAGGTAGAACACCCACCCCTGAGTTCAATCCCCAGTAACACACACACACACACACACACACACACACACACACACACACAAAGAACCCCATGTATTAGAATTCTCCCAAGAAACAGAACCAAGAGGAAAGATCTATATATTTATAAATCTATAGATATAGACACATAAGAGGGGATTTGCTATGGAAATTGGCTCCTGTGATTACGGAAGCTGAGAAGTCCCGCCATCTGCTGCCTGCAAGCTGGAGAGCCAGGGAAGCCAGAGAACACAGGAGCCCCTGGTGGTGGGGAGAGGAAGCCCCAGAGCCCAAAGGTCAGAGAATCCGGAAGACAGAGGGACTGCAGCCTCCTCCACCTGCTCGTTCTCTCTGGACCCTCAGCCGGTGGATGATGCTCACCTGTACTAGAAAGGGGGAACGTCTTTTCTCCATCTACTGGTTCAAACACCAAACTCTTGCCCAGTGTGGTGGCACACACCTATAATCCTAGTACTTGGGAGGTCAAGACAGTAGGATCACAGGTTTGGGGCCAGCCTCAACAAGTTAGTGAGACCCTCAGCAACTTAGAAAGAACTTGTTCCAAAATAAAAAAAAAATTGAAAAGAGCTGGGGGTGTAGCTCAGAGGTGGAATGCCCCTGGGGTCAATCCTCAGCACCAAAAAAAAAAAAAAACTAATTTCTCCTAGAAGCACACTCATTGGACACACCCAGAGATAATGTTTTAGCAGCTATCTGGGCCTTCCTTAAACCAGTCAAGGTGACACAGAAACTAACCATCACACCCATGATCCGCGCTGCGGAGGACAAGCCCGCGGACACCTGTTTTGATTGATAATCACCGGCACCTGCTTTGGTAGTCACATCTCTTGTTGTGAGAGATGTGGGGGTTGCTCCTCTTGGTACCCGTGAGTGAAGTCGCAGCAGACACAAGAAGAAAACCGCTGCGAACAGCTCCTCGGCTTGGGCTCCAGAGCTCAGAGCCCGGGCCCTGTGCCCTGCATGGCTGCTCCTTGCCTCCTGCCTCTGCCTGTGGCTTTGCCCCAGCCCCGGTGCACCCCAAGTCTCTGCAGGCCCTGCCCCATGCGGGCCCTCCGTTAGACTTCACCCTGGCCCGCAGCCCTGTTCCTGGCATGTACCCAGAATCTGTCACACAGTGTGACATGACGGGGACTGTTAGGTTTAGGCCATCCTAGAGGTGGCTGACTGTCCAAATCAGGACCACACACTTCCAGTGTGATCGAAGGACATTTCATCAAAAGTCCACACTCTTAAAAAAAAAAACCAAACCAGCAGAAGTCCGCACTGTAGAGGGGCTACTCCATGTTCCGGCTGTCTCTCTCTGATCCATGGTGGAGATTCTGCTACTTAGTAAGAATAACTGTTATAAGTAGGTTTGCAGGTTTGGTTGGCCGAATTAGTGGACTGAACATAACGGAAGTTAGACATGGGCTCTATCTACTTGGTGAAATCTGTGGTTTTCAGACATGCAGGTCGCCAAAATATCCTAGAGGACAGTCCTCATCCTTGGGTAAATACAGTTTTGTTAGAAATAACTTTTCATGGCATCAAGAAAAATTGCTTGGCAAGGCGATTTTACTTTTTTTGCAAAAAAGGGTGCTCCCGGGTATTCCAGAGAGCACACCTGACAAAGAACAAGGTGAGTCTTATATCCCTGAGGCAAGGCTCCTCCTGCGCTGAACTCCTATTGGTGGGAGTTGCGGCTTCGCATTCTTCCCGGTCAGCTACAGGGGAAGATGGGGGAGGGTCGACACCTGCAATCTCTTAAGAGATGTTAATTTGGGGAAGGAATGTAAGTCCCTACCAGGTTACAAAATGGCGGTTTAAGTGAAGCTACTCCTTTGACAGAAAAGATACAATTATGTTCTCACAGTATGGAATTAAGTGTCCCTCCCCCTTCCACGTTAAAGCGGGTGCCACATGCTCGGTTCCTAAAGGAGCCTGTGTCCAGCTACAGATTCGATGGATTTGGAAAGACTTGACCCCAGTGAGCCTTTACCTGTGGTTCAGGTAGAGCACTTAAAAGGACAAAGAACTGGGGCTTGGCTGGGCTCGCGGAGGAGGTTGTTTGATTGCTTTGTGCCTTTTTGCTAAGGTTGATTACTCTGAGTAACTGGGTGGCAGGCAGTGGCAGGAGTCTTTTAGCCTATCTCTGATAGCTCGCAGCAGCCTCTGATACTCACCAAAGATCATCTAGTAGTGTGGCTGACCAAATTGGCTCACGTCAGTTCACAGTTCGGAGGTTTCCACAGTACCTCCTACTCAACCTCACACTGTATGCGCGGGTCCTTATAGAATCCCACGAGTGAAGCCGGGTGTGATGGTGCACACTTGTAATCCCAGTACTTGAGGCTGAGACAGGAGGATCGCAGGTTTGCGGCCAGCCTCAGCTACTTAGTGAGACCCTCCACAACTTAGTGAGACCCTGTTTCAAAATAAAGAATAAAAAATAGGGCTGGGGGTGTAGCTCGGAGGTAGAATGCCCCTGGGTTCAATCCCCAGCTCTGCAAAAAAAAAAAGGATTCTACCTGTGTGTGTGTGTGTGTGTGTGTGTGTGTGTGTGTGTGTTTTGGGAAACAGCTTTGAAAGATACTGTAAGAGCAGGGTTGCACAGCCTGGGCAATGTGGCTAGTTTGAACTGGACGACTTGCTGTTGCAGGAGGCATCCATCCGTGCATTGCAAGATATTTAGCAGCATCCAGCCCCCACCCACGAGATGCTAATGGCACCTGGTGTGATAACCAAGAGTGCTTCCAGACATGGCTAAATATCCCCTGGTGGCGGGAGGAGTTAAAACTCCCCCTGGTTGAGAACCCCTGCTCTGGAATTACAGAGTTAGAAATCTCAACATGGTCAACATGTCAATCAATCAAAGGAACGATCCTTCTCCCTCCCACAAGCACTGAGAACGAACACACCCGCAAAGCACAGGCCCGGCTTCAGCTCCTAGCAGAGAGCCAGCCTGGAAGCAGCCCGAGGCCCAGGCCCAGGTTTAAACCCTCTGAACACCTGGGAGACACAGCAGCAGAGGACCCCGGAACAGGAACCACCGGCCCGTCTTGCCTGTCCGTGGGGGCTGGTGATGGAAACCCCCACTTCTCCCTGAGGGGGCTCAGGGAGTCAGCCCCCTCAGGCTGCTTTGCTTGGCAGGAGTGTGACACGGGGTCGCTGCACAAATCCTGGCATCATTAGCATCTTTGAAGTCACTCAGCCCCTCTTTGGAAATTGAGGCTGGAAGCCTCCTGCTTTCCTGTGGACAAAGTAGTCCCTGCAGCTTCTTTCCTCCAGGTCTGTGATCCTCTCCCTCATGAGCCTGCTCACCGGGCCATGGCCAGGAGACACCAAGAGCCTCGTGTTTGACACAGATGCCAGGCAGGGGCTGTACGTGTCCTGGGAGAAGTCACTCCTGTGATCATGGTACTCTGCTTCTGCGAAGTGAGGGAGCTTTATTTTTTTTTTAACCCCCTTTGGTACTGGGATTGAATTCAGGGGCATTTTTTTTTTTTTTGCAGTACTAGGGATTGAATCCAGGGGCATTCTACCTCCGAGCTACACCCCCAGCCCTATTTATTATTCTTTATTTTGAAACCGAGTCTCACTAAGTTGCAGAGGGCCTAAGTAGCTGAGGCTGGCCGCGAACCCGGATCCTCCAGTCTCAGCCTCCCAAGTACTGGGATTACAAACATCACACCCAGCTCAGGGGCATTCTATCTTCTAGTTACACCCCCAGCCCTATTTCATTTTCTATTTTGAAACAGGGTCTCACTAAGTTTCTGAAGCTAACCTACAACCGGCAATCCTCCTGTCTCAGCCTCCCAACTACTGGGGATACAGGTGTGCGCCACCACCTCACGCCCTGCTGTGAGGGAGCTTTTGAGCCGTGGGTCTGACGAGCGCCGGACCTCTTTGGGAACTCACACACACCAGGCACCATCTCCCTGGGAAAACATAGATGAGCACAAGACTGTGCCCAGTTTCGGGGCTTCATAGGGCCCCTCTGAGGATGTGAGAACCAGGTCAGGAGCAGCCAGGCAGGGGCTTCTAAGGCCGCCATCAGTTCTAACATCTGTTCCTGGAGCAATGTGGCCTCAGGACTGTAAGTCAGAGACCTGGGGGCCAGGAGGAGGGAAGTGGAAGGAGAGACAACGTGAGTAACTCCATGGCAGAGTGGAGGGAGACTCCCTCTTAGACTTCTGTTCTTTTACTACATCAAAGAGAGAGGCCCAGCTGGATGCTTGAGTTCTTCCCCATCTCCCTCTGTGCGCTAATCCTCTTTCAGCCAGAGGCCTCGGGCTCAGCAGCTCCAGCAGGCCAGGGTCCCAGCAAGAATCTAATGCCTTTTGTTCTCAGTCACCCCCCTCCCAAATTATTTGTAAAAAAAACAATTGACTTTTTACTCAATTCCAAAAGCAAAAAGCATAAATGGCCATACACAGGGATATTCACTAAATGCATTTTTTCATCTCTCAATCATCTGATCTCTGGGGAAGACCCCGCCCTGGAAGACGCACTGACTCCTCCAACACCCCACCCCCTCTCCACCAGCAACACCACGTGCTTCTCCTGCATCTTCCAGAAACACTTTATGGCTATGCAAGCAAACAACCTGTGTTCTTGCATTTATTTTAAAAATTAGCCTCTTTATGGCAAATGAGACTCTGTTTATGGTTTCCATTTATGATTTTGATGGAGTTTTCTTTTCAAATAAGTATATTCAGCCAGGAGCAGTAGCACACACCTGTAATCCCAGTACTTGGGAGGCTGAGACAGAGGTTTGCGGTTTCAAGGCCAACCTCAACAACTTAGCAAGACACTCAGCTATGTATAGAAGAGACCCTGTTTCAAAATAAAAAGGGCTGGGGGTGTAGCTCGGAGGTAGAATGCTCCTGGGTTCGGTTTCCAGTACCCCCACCCTCACCCCAGCCAAAAGTGTGTTCACACTGTGAACTTTTTTTTTTTTTTGCGGTACTGGGGAATGAACCCAGGGGCATTCTACCTCTGAGCTCCACCCCCAGCCCTATTTTTTATTCTTTATTCTGAAACAGGTTCTCACTAAGTTGCAGAGGGCCTCACTAAGTAGCCAAGGCTGGCCGCGAACCCAGATCCTCCTGTCTCAGCCTCCCAAGTACTGGGATTACAAGCATGTGCCACCATGCCTGGCTCACCCTGTGAATTTAACTGTGTTAAGTAAACACAGAGATGACACAGTGAGACGGAGGTACACCACCACAGTAAAAGCATGCTCCCTGCTCGCAGTCCTCCGAGGGAGGCTGGAAGGTGCTTCGTTTGGATCCGGGCTCCTGCCGAAGAGCAGCCCCCCCACCCCGCACCCCTCTCTCCTGGAAAGGACAGAAAGCCCAGGCGGAGGGCACAGACCCCGACCAAGACCCCACCAGCAAGGCCCCCGGAGGTGGGACCTGAAGAGAACGTCAGGAACGCCGGGGTCCTCCGCCTCTCTTGCTCCATCCAAGTGACAGAGACTTGCTTAGATGCTTCCAGAAAGAACACATCACCGGGACACCACATGCATGCACGGCTGTGCGTCCACGTGTGAGTCTGAGTTAGGATCAGAGACGGAGCAGTGACCCCATAGCCCCTGTACCCGGCAAGTATGGGCATGTCCAGCAGCACTTAACAGTTACAGATAAACCGGGCGTGGTGGCGCACGCTTGTGATCCCAGTAATTGGGAGGCTGAGACCGGAGGATCTGGGTTCGCGGCCAGCCTCAGCTACTTTAGTGAGGCCCTCTGCAACTTCCTGAGACCCGGTTTCAAAATAAAGGATAAAAAATAGGGCCGGGGGTTGCAACTCAGAGGTAGAACGCCCCTGGGTGCAATCCCTGGTACCGCAAAAAAAAAAAAAACCAGTTACAGATAAATATTAATGTTTTATTTGTACACAAATGAATTTCATTATAAATACAATGAACAATCTCGTTCCTCTCAGATACACCACCTCATGCATCTAGTGAACTGAGTTTAGAGACCCGCAGGTTGTCATCAACCAAAGCTAAGTTCAGATTTCAGAAGATACATGCAGATTCTCAGAGCCGGCCCTTATAATTCAGAAGGATGTGTCATTCCTATAGACAGTTTCAGGAGCTGTGTTGAATTCCAAAACAGAGTGGCACCTTTCGCACGGCATAGAAGAGTTCTGAGATTCATTTCAAAAGGATCCGATAAAAACATGCTCAGAAATGCGTGTAATTACCCTCAGTGTTGTCCTGCACATACCACCATTGCCAGAGTACCAGTCTTGCTTCTCCTGAGGCCTGCTCATTCACTGGGTGGTGGGATCATGTGACTCTGCCCCAGGGGAACCTGGGGAAACCGGCAGAGCATCTTAGTGAGAGAGCTAGTCACTGAGAGAGGAGACTCAAGTCCCAGGTGCTGCCTTCAAATAACATGTGGGCCTCTCAGCAGGCCCCGAGGAGGCCGAGGCCACAGCACAGAAAACGGTGTGGGGCTTATATGCTCGGGATATGTTTTGCTTAATGGTTCAGGTTTGCAGCAAAATGAAACCACTCCCACAGGAGCAAAAGTATAAGACAGTTTAATAACAATTGAATGGAGAAATTCAGCAACACACAAGAAAACAATACTTCGATACATAAAAGCAATTGAGGTCACAGAAGAATAGAGACAGCTCTGTACATCACAGACCAGGGGTGCCTGGACATGCAGAGTCAACAGGGTGGTCCTGTCTGCAGCCCCTCTGGAGTCCTGGTGGGAACAGACTGGTCCCGGGCATGCGTCCACTCCACAGGTGAGACCTCTGAGAGGTGCCTTGGCTCTGCCTTTTATGGGGACAGTTTGTATGAACTACCCGAGACAAGCCTTTGGGCAGTCAGCCCAAAGTGGCCGGTGTTGGTCTGGTGGTCAAATGTCCCGTGAAGCCAATTTTCCCCTGGTGTCTTGGCCTCGCAAGGTTTGGTAAACAGGTTGATGTATTAAGTGGTGAAAAACAGTAATACATTGAGGCAGCTAAATAAAGCCATCGGTGCACCGTAGCAAACAAAGCAATTAGTACACCGTGTAGTCAGAGAGTGTAATGACCTCCCATCCCCAAGAGCAAGGTGAGGAGAGTTTAAGGGAAAGGAGAGGGAAGTCGAGGGAGAGACTCATATCCATATGCACTCAGGGTACTTCTATGTAGGTTTAAAAAAATTACCATATTTTTAGAGCAGTTTTAGGTTCACGGTAATATTGAGCAGAAGGTTCAGAGCTTTCCCACATCCCTGGCCCCACCACAGGCACAGCGTCTCCATCTTCCACCAAAGTGGTGCATTTGCTACACCTGACACACCTGCCCGGGCACACTGTTCTCACCCAAAGCCCTTAGTTTGCATTAGGCTCAGTCTTGGTGTTGCATATTCTGTGGGTGTAACGATATGTCTCCATCATTGGAGCCTCATCTGGATTAAATCTAGTTTTTATGTGATTTTACACTGAGCTATCAACTCAGAGCCTTTTCTCGTATAAGATTTAGAGGCTGTATTAGTTGGAGTACCGGCTAAGCTGCTATACAAAGGCCCTGCATCTTCCAGTCCCTTGTTGGTGTTAGACACTGGAACTGTCTTCTCCCAATTCTGTCATCTCTCTATTAACTTTTTCCGCAGTGGTTTTCCAGGGTCAGAACCTGGGTCACAGTTGGCCCTGTTGACACTTTTTGAGGCCACAGCTTAA
>PVJS01006685.1:39745-58957 GCA_004027185.1 Glis glis
ACTGGGGATTGAACCCAGGAGCATTCTACCTCCGAGCTACACCCTCAGCCCTATTTTTTATTCTTTATTTTGAAACAGGATCTCACTAAGTAGCTGAGGCTGGCCACGAACCCGGATCCTCCCATCTCAGCCTCCTGAGTACTGGGATTACAAGCGTGCACCACCATGCCTGGCTAAAGATCCAGTTTTATAATTATACGTACAGTAAATAAGTTCTCCCAGAATTATCTGCTAAACTGTTTGTCCGTTCCCCTTGGTTTGCAAGTCCTGCAACTTTTTGACTCTGTGGCCTTGTTCATTTAAGCACACAATTCATATCCTTTTTTTTTTTTTTTGGTGCTGGGGATTGAACCCAGGGACATTCTATCTCTGAGCCACACCCCTAGCACTTTTTAGTTTTTATTTGGATACAGGGTCTCACTAAGTTGCTGAGAGCCTCACTAAGTTTCTGAGGCTGGCTTCAAACCTAGGATCCTCCTGTCTCAGCCTCTGAAGTGCTGGGATTACAGGAGTGCACTACCACATGGGGCACATAGTTCATATTCTCATAAAACTAAGGACAGGAGTCTTGCAGAAGCTGGGCCTGCTGTTCATAGGTACGGACACCAGGGGGCACAACTCTCTGGGGCTTCGTAGTCACCTGTGCTGCATACAAGCCACGTAGGTGAGCTTGGGCCAGTGATGAAGTGACTCCAAACCTCACTTTCCTTGCCTAAAAAAGTGGTGTAGCACCAGTTCTGTAGTCTCTTACAAGATCAGTTGAAGTGTTTTGTGCAAAGTGTCTTGGATGTGTTGCTCCTCCTTGCATACCACTCCCATCAATGGTGCCTCCTCTCCACCTTCTCTCTTGCGCCCACTTCAAAGTCCTTCTTCTAGGCACTTGCACTTCCAGAGCTGCCACCCCACATCATCCCAAATATAACCCCACATCAAATATAATCCATTTACAGATATATGGGGATTGGATCCCATGGCATCTGATGGGTTGGAATATTATGTAGACATTAAAGAGCTGTCCCAATTTTGTTATGTGGGGATTTTTCCCTTTCATATTCTGCACCTTTTAAGAAGAAACGTTCTCAAAAGTGTTCGTAAACACCAGGCCTTTTGCACATGGCACTTCCTGGGTGAACACCCCGGCCTCCTCCGCCTCAGCCACACCGACGGATTTCATGGGTGCCATTAGTTTTCCTGCACAGATACCGATTCAGAGCCTGTCACTCTCCTCCCTCCCAAGACACACTTTCCATCTTCTTGGTGGGCCCAAGCACCTGGCCAGGCCCTCCATCTGAGGACAAGGGGCATTATTTTCTCGTGGCTGTGAATATTAAATGAGTGGGTACATGCACAGAACTTAGAACATGACCTCACTGTGCAGACGCAAGCATGTGGGGAAATCTGACTATTGCTACATGATTTGGTCAGAATCGAGTGGAGAGGAGGGCTGGAGAGCTGGTTTAGTAGACAACTGTAAGTCAGAGCAAGAGATACAGGAAAGCTGAAAGAGGCAGTTGCCATGGAAGCAGGGAGAGAAAAGCAATAAAATCTACAGGGTTTTTTATTCCAAAATAAAAATGTTTTATTTCTTGTGTTTCATTCCAAATCACGTATAAAGTTCCTACAAAGTAGTTGGCGTAGTTCTGAGATCTGGGTTGAATGGAAAGCATGGTAAGTCTCGCCTTCCATAAAAGACTCCAAGAGACAAGAGGCGGGAAGATGGCGGTCTCAGCACAATGTGGAAAGGGAGCCTGAGGGGCCCCTCGGCACCTCTGTTCTGCGAGCACAGGGTCCCCCCTGTGGGACCACTGCTGGTGCTAGCAGAACACTTCTCTTTCTACCTGCACTCTGACCTGGGGCCTCATCATAATTGTGACTTTTTTTGGGCAGTACCGGGGATTGAACCCAGGGGTATTCTACCTCTGAGCTACGCCCCTGGCTCTATTTTTTATTCTTTTTTTTTTTTTTGCGGTACGGGGGATTGAACCCAGGGGCGTTCTACCTCCGCGCTACACCCCCGGCCCTATTTTTTTTATACTTTATTTTGAAACCGGGTCTCACGAAGTTGCGGAGGGCCTCACTAAGGAGAGAGAGAGAGACAGGGAGAGAGAGAGCGAGAGAGCTGAGGCTGGCCGCGAACCCGGATCCTCCGGTCTCTGCCTCCCAAAGTACTGGGATTATAAGCATGCGCCACCACGCCCGGCTTATTCTTTATTTTGAAACAGGGTCTTACTAAGTTGCGGAGGGTCTCACTAAGTAGCTGAGGCTGGCCGTGAACCCGGATCCTCCGGTCTCCGCCTCCCAAGTACTGGGATTACAAGAGTGCGCCACCACCCCTGGCTAATCGTGACTTTAAAGCCCTCTTTGGGCTGGAGCTCTGGCATTTATCTGTTTCCAGCCTGCACTTCTCTCTGGAGCTCCAGACTTGTGTCCAACTGTCTACGCAATCCCTCTATGCAGACATCCTAAATCTACCCAAAATGGAACTCCTGCCCCCCTCCCCGAAACCTGGTCCTCCTCCCATAGTCTCATGAAATGGCTCCCCCATCCTGAATCGAACTTCTCAGGTCCAAAACTCTGGAGTCATCTTTGGCCTCTCTCCCTGTCCCACCTCTAAACCCATCCTAGATCCTATTGCCCCTCCTCTCAAATGACCAGAATGGGACTGAGTCCCCACATCACAGCTCCGCCCATGACTGACGCCATCTTCCCTCTGCCGGGTTACTGCGGCAGCCTCCAGCAGCCGCCTCAGCCTCCGCAGCCCGCCACCACAGTAACCCCGGGTCACCGTGTGGACACTCACTGGCTCACTTTGTGTTGATGGGTATTTGGGCTCTTTCCAGGTTTTGTTTTGGGATTTGTTGTGTTTATTATTGTTTACAAACTTTCCAGTACCTGCCCTTCGGTGCACAAACGTATATTTATGCTGGGTATATACCTAACCATGTAATAGGTGTGTTACAGGCCACGCACATATTTAACTTCAGTGGTAAAGCCAAATTATTTTCCAAAGTGATTACCTACCAGCAATACATGTTTCGACTACTTCACTATTCCGCATCTTAAAACTTGCAAGAGTAAGCCGGGCGTGGTGGTGCACGCTTGTAATCCCAGTACTTTGGGAGGCGGAGACTGGAGGATCCAGGTTTGCGGCCAGCCTCAGCTCTCGCTCTCTCTCTCCCTGTCTCTCTCTCTCCTTAGTGAGGCCCTCCGCAACTTTGTGAGACCCGGTTTCAAAATAAAGTATAAAAAATAGGGCCGGGGGTATAGCGCGGAGGTAGAACGCCCCTGCGTTCAATCCCCGGTACCGCAAAGAAAAAAAAACTTGCAAGAGTGGGTGTATTCGCGAGGATTCTCCAGGATGTCTTTCCGTGTGTATGTGTGCACACGCGTGTGTATGCATGTATGTGGTTTGTTATGGGGACATTCATGAGATCATGGAGACCGAGAGATCCTTAATTGTACTTCATACTTCATTTTTCGTTTCCCCTCATTGGTAAGGCTGACCATTTTCCTGCTCGACCCTTCTTTCAGTAGCATTTGAGCCAACGGCTCCTGACGTAACAGGCAGAGACTGGCAGGATTCCTATGTGGCCATGTCGGATAGATCCTCAAATGGTATGGCTTTACGTGCCAATCCAATTACACCATCTTTTAAATGCCAGACTTTGCTAGAAGCTGCGGGGCATACAGAGGTGAAGAACCCTCAGCATGTACTGGTGGAGACAGACACCCTGCGAGTGTAGAGAACGGAGGCTGGAGGCAATCTGCAGCAGGTGGCTTTTTTTTCCTTTGGTGGTACTAGGGATTGAACTCAGGGGCATTGTACCTCTGAGCTATACTGCCAACCCTTTTAATTTTTTTGTTTTGAAACGGGGTCTTGCTAGATTATTGAGGCTGGCCTTGAACCTATGATCCTCCTATCTCAGCCTCCCAAGTACTGGGATTACAGGCGTGCGCACCACCACACCCAGCTAGAGCAGATGACCTTTAAGGGAAGCGAAGAGTAAAGTGTAGTTAGGGGCAGAGGGCAGGGACGGTCAGAGATGCAGGTGACAGGCCAAGGGTCTGGCAGGGGACAAGGGGCCTAATCTTAGCCTCAGAAGGACTGGAGGCAAGGGAGGTTTGGGCAATAGAATCCTGACTGTAAGGTGGAAACAAACTGGCAGAGGAAATACCAGTTAGTGTTAGAACACTCAGACAAGGTTACAGTGCAGGTAGCACTGTATGATGCCTGTGAAAAATCCCGAGTCCCAGGAACGGATGCTGCAGCCCTGAAAGTTCCCACCTGCCCCACCTGTCAGAAAGAAATGGGACACAGTATAGCAAGGTGACAGAGGCTGGACCTTCAGAGTAACAGCCTCGCCAACTCGATGCACCGCAAACTGTAATGCTGAGCAAGCGGCTGGCAGCTGCGAGCCTGCTTCTGCATCTATAAATAGGCACAAGAGCACCTTCCCAACAGGGTGTTGCAAGGATCAAGTCAGCCTACGTGTGTCAAGCATGGTGCCTGGCACACGCCACAGGAAACACGTAGCTGTGAGAGCAGCCTGCAATTAGTTACTCAGGACGGAAAGGAAATATATGTTGGAAAGATTTTTGGTAATAACACAAAATGGGAGTTTCTGTGTAACAAGTACTGCATAAGAAGATTCAGTGCATGTGAATCAACAATCTGAGCATGACAATCAACATTTCTATGCATTTTATTGAATACCTATGTGCTTGGGCACCTCCAGGGCTGCTCAGTCCAGAGAGGAAGAAAAGTTCACACCCTCATGGTGCTGCATGGGGAAATACGCCACCAGGCTGGATGTACAAAGCGCTGGGACACCCACAGTGGGCTTGGAGGGGAGACAGCTTCGCCTCCCCCCCTCAAGGCCAAGGCTGATGGGTCAACTCAGGGGAAGCTGAGACACAGAACTGGAGACGCCACCACCATTGGAACGTGAGCCTCATGGCCCAGCTCCGCCACAGCTGGCTCAGCAGCTGGCACCCAACCACCTCCCACACAAAACAAGGTCTACACAACACCCAGAGAATCCCAGCTCACAACCCAACAAGAAGGCATGTGTGTTAACACCTTTTAATGTTTCACATTTTTTTCAGAAGATTTGTAACAAAAATACATGGAATTTAATACAAGTCACAGTACATTGGGCAATTAACAGAATCTAAACAAGTCTATGAAGTGTAATCCTTCTTTTAGAGAAAGAACATTCCATTCCACTAAGAGAGAATGACAACATGATTAGGCATGATTATCTTATACTGCCTACTGTTCTAATCTCAGAGATTGGCAGACTTGGGGGAATTTAAAAAATAAATAAATAAGTGAACACAGTTGATCACCCTCCCCCCTTCCTTTTTCCCACTTTCTTCATATGAGCAGATGGGACGAGGACGTGAGGCAGAGCGTGTGGTCAGGGGTAGGTGTTCTGCTGACGGAGTGCCAGGCAGACCCACGGGTTCCCTGAGGTGGCCCAGAAATGTACTTTGAAGCAACCACTCAGTGCTACAGATAAATACAGGTAGAGGGGAGAGAATAAAAAAGGAGCTACAAGAACTGCTGGCAGGAGGCCTGATGTCCTGGCACAGGCTCTAAGCCCACCTTGTACAGTGAGAAAGCCGGCCTAAGTACGCTCTTCAGCCAGCATATCATAGACACATGGCAGGAGTCTCTGTGTCTGAAAATACGGGTCGGAATGCCAACAGAGCACGAGCACTTCTGCCAAACTTCCACCAGGTATAGTTGTTCACTCAACAGAAAGAGTCAAAATGACTTGGTTTTTAAATGAAAATCCTTCACATCCACCTGTGTTCAAAAACAAAAATAACTTACAACATTAACAGCTTCCTTTAAAAAGCAATTACCACAGAAGATTTAAATCTTAAGTGTGGAAAGGCTTACTTTCCTCTGAATGTAGATTTTAGGAAGGGATAAAGCCGTGATACTCTTGTGTTCTTAGCTTAAAGCTAAATCCGCTAAACAAAAAGTTTTAAGCGAGTTAAGCATTTTCCATTGCAAATGATCTCAGCTCACTTAGACCCACACACAGTAAATTAAATCAAATAAGACATTTACTGCTTTCCCCTTTTAGGGTGTACTGCCTCTATGACAAATGATGGTGGGAATCGTGCTATGCTTCCAAGTCCATGCAATGGAATATTACTTCAAATAGGCTGTTTGAGTATCAACTTCCCGTCCTAAACAGAACTTAAAATAATAATGATCAGTGACATAGCATGGGGGCAACTTTGGCAAGACTCAATTACAGTTTTGCTTGTTTTCAACATGTAAAGGAGACAATGCTAAGCAGGTCGGTAAAACAGAACGGTACGTTTTGGTCATAGGGTAGTACTCTTTGATGGGACAAACTATGTAGCTTCCAAGTGAGCCAACTCATCCTCTCCATGCAGCATGACGTTGCACGTAGGTACTTTAGCCATGACTTTCTTCTGGACACAAATTGATTGTTAACATTTTTCATCTCTAGTATCATTAACCCCATGGAGAAAAAAGGAAGAAGTATAATCAACGTTAGACAGCTTGAGAACGAGAATAAGAAAACCCACAAAGCAAAGGTCATGCTGAAACTGACGCGACAGTTGTTCCATCACTGCCTACCACTCGGGCTTGAGGCTGGTGACTTCATGGACGCATCCCTCATATGCGCTGCCGGATGTCAGTTTCAAATTCATGCTGGTGACCCCAGTGTGATGCTGCGTGCCTTCCACTCACCACCCCACCCGTGAGATCCAAGGGGGCCTTGGGCGGTTGTAAGCACAGCACCTCCAACAGCTGCCAGAGCCCAAGAACCTTCCTGAGGAGTCCGCCTTGGATCTGGGCGAGGAAACAAGTCAGTGGTTTGTAGTCCTGGCAACAGCATCTACACTGGGAGCTTAACCTCAGCAACCAGCCTGGAGGATGTCGCCCCCAGAGCGCTTGGTCACCGACAGCGTGGTGAATATCTGCAGCAGAAAAGAAAGCATGTTTTTAGACCCCTGGGCAAATGAGTTAACAGACAACGTCACACACATTTAAAATGACTTAGGTGACTACTTACAAAAAAATTTAGGTTATATCTAGTGAATAATTAAAACAAACCAGTTGCTGGGCATGGTGGCGCACGCTTGTAATCCCAGTACTTGGGAGGTTGAGACAGGAGGATCACAGGTTTGAGGGCAGCCTCAGCAACTTAGTGAGACCCTGTTTCAACATAAAAAATAAAAAGGACTGGGAGTGTAGCTCAGAGGTAGAATGGTCTGGGTTCAATCCCCAGTGCCCAAAACAAAACAAAACAAAACAAAAAAAAAAAAAAAAGAAAAAAACAAACCAGTTACCCCGGTTGCTTGTCAACTCTAAAAGAAATTCATCATGAAATTCTGATATCTATAAAAAAATTGTATAAAGTATACGATCTCAAACATCCACATGTTTGGCCTGCTGGAGGAGCTTATGAACACATCAAAGCCCCAGGTGTGACTCTCCCTGATGACCTTTGCCCTCTCCCCTCCCTCCAATCCACAGTTATCATTCTTGTCCATTTCTTTTGCAGTTTTTTTCTATTTTTAAATTTACATGTGCATGGCAAGATGGTGTATGTACTATTTTGCTGCCTGCTTTCTTGGCTCTATACTGTATTGCTGCAATTAACCCATATGACAAATAGCTCCGATGCTTCCATTTTTCACTGGATGCAAGTTCTAGTCAATCACTATAGTGTACTATACTATACTGCAGAATTCAATTACTTAAATAGTGAAGATATCACCAGGCACCTATCCAAGCTCTTTTTGCCAGCCATCCAAACTGTAACCAACATGCTCTTTTTTTTGTGTGTGGTTCTGGGGATTGAACCCAGGGGCATTCTACCTCTAAGCTACACCCTCAGCCCTATTTTATTCTTTATTTTGAAACAGGGTCTCACTAAGTTGCAGAGGGCCTCACTAAGTAGCTGAAGCTGGCCACAAACCTGCGATCCTCCTGTCTCAGCCTCCCAAGTACTGGGATTACAAGTGTATGCCACCATGCCCGGCTCCAACATGCTCTTTGTAACATGCTGCTGGGACATTCCAGTGCGTCTCCTTGCACACAGAGCTGGCTTGGCAGGTAGGTGACTTCCACTTGGCTGAACTTCTGCTCTACTTCCGAGCTATACCCCAAGCCCTATTTTATATTTTTAAATTTGAAACAGGGTCTCCTTAAGTTACCATGTGTTAGCCTTGAACCTGTGATCCTCCTGTCTCAGCTTCCCAAGTAATTCCATTAAAGGAGTAATTACATGGCGTGCCACCATGACTGGCAAAATTCATTCTTAATACGCGCAATGGGATTAAATTTCAACACACAAAGCCGTGGGGACCCTCAAACCATATCCAAACCGTAGCAGTAACATTGGTAAGATTCTGCAGGGTTCATCTGTCCTGAAACCGAAAGTCACGGCTTACTTGGTGGAGTGCCCTGGGAAGCAGACTCAGGAGAGAGTTCATGCCTGTACCCTTTTTGGCACACCTGGACAAACGTTTTGGCCAACTGTCCCCTTTATTGATTTCTGAAAAACAACTGGTTTCTTATGTTTTCAACAGAAAGAAGGAAAATAGGAAATTAAGGCCATTTTGACTTATACAGGTCAAACCAACTGGAATTGGCATCAAAACCACTTCTGAATAAAAGGAGAGAATGTTTGGGTAAAAAGGAGGAAGAACAATACTGGGAAAAGTCACTGGTCTGTTTTAGCCTTAGAGCAGAGTCTTTTTTTTTCCTTCCTATATACCAATATACCAGAGCACCAGCACTGTAAAAGATTCAAACCTAAGTACTTGTGACCAATATCTTAAAATATGAACCTAGAAGAAATTATGGAAAATTTTCATCAAAAAATAATAAGAGGTTTGTCCTTGTTTGCAAAGATGTAAAAATCTTTGAAATACCTATTCTTTTCATACTTACTGTAGAAAGAATATATTCACACTGCATTTCGCAACGTTCTCGTTAGTACTCTGCATTCAATGTGATGGCACTGTAAACTAGTACAACTTTTTTGAAAAGCAATACAATTTCTTTGTTTAAAAAATGTGTGACTATGGATGAGGACAGAGAGACAATATGTGATAATGAAAATCACTGTCTTAGGAGGACAGTATTATGTGTGATTTAAAACACCATTAAACATGCTTTCTTTTCAATTTTTACAATAGGAGGAAAATGAAGAGCAAGTGAATACATTTAAACAAATCCCAGGCTTGTGAATTTGCAAGCATACGTTCTATTTCTCCGGCATTGATTTAGAAATAGGTTTAGATACAAAACTAAACCCATCAGGATATGGGAGCAGATAACAAAGGAGCTGTATTTACTTTTCTTACACTGATGACACACATATCAAAAAGATGGAGGAAGGCAAGTTGTCATTGTTGATCAGTCGAAATGAGAAGATGGAGGGGGTCAACTTTTACCAGATTTCTTTCATACATGGCTGTTTTAGCATTTTTGTAAAAACACGTATTGTTTTCACAGGTGAGCATGGAGGGGCAGCCTCCCAACACACAGGACACTTAGGAAGGGTGAGTGCTGCTGGCAGCCTTTACCTCACTCACTCACTCACTCCTGATCCAGCCCCAATTCTTCTGGCCTCAGAACCACCCGGATGGGATTATGTTAAATTTTTGAAACAAAAGGCCAAAACTTTTGAAGTTTGGCACTAAAATTCTTTTGAAGACATTTCAAAGGAGTCTTTTCAAATGTTCTTTCCCCTGGAGGTAATGGTTTTCCCTTACAAGTAAACTTGATTAGTTGAATTACTATTTAAAATTATTAGTAATCCATTTCCTAGTCAATAACTGCTGCCTCAACTGGATGGGCGTGGCGCGCGTCTATAATCCCAGTACTTGGAGGCTGAGACAGGAGAATCGCAGGTTCAAGGCCAGCCTCAGCAACTTAGTGAGACCCTGTTTCAAAATAAAAAATAAAAAGGGCTGGGGGTGTAGCTCAGAGGTTCAATCCCCGTACCAAAAGCAGTAAAAACAAAAACAAATGAACAAACAAAACAACTGCTGCCTTCAAGGACAGAATAAATCACCACCCCCGACTCACCGCCTCACCGCGCTCCAGCAGGACTGCTGCTCTGGATGCTAAGACTCCCTCCCTAGAAGCCTCCAGTCAAAACAAGACTGGGCCCGCTCCTCCGGGAGGAATTCAGACAGGAAGCCCTTTAAATTATTCTGCTCTAAAGAGCAAAGTCTCAACTAAGGAAATGGTCAACTTTTTCAGCACTCTAAGGACCAGAGACTCCCAGCTTCCCCAGTGACGTTATCGGAGCAGCAGGAAGAGTCCATTCAATGACTCACTCCATAAAGCAGCCACGGCGGCCCAGAGCTGTTGGCTATTTCTGAGCAGTGCTCAGGACTAGTTTTTAATTTGTTATTACTTCTAATCCATCAGTGGACTGACATTAGTGAAATTCAATAAAAGTATATTAGGAAAATGAAATTTTAAAAGGCATGTAAAATTTAACTTTAAATTTTTAGCATTAGATCAGACACTGTGTAAGGCCCTCTGCAACTTAGTGAGACCCTATTTAAAAAAAAAAATAGGCCGGGCATGGTGGCTCACACTTGTAATCCCAGGACTTGGGAGGCTGAAACAGGAGGATCGCAGGTTTGCAGCCAGTCTCAGCTACTTAGTGATGCCCTGTTTGAAAATAAAGAATGAAAAATAGGGCTGGGGATACAGCTTGGAGGTAGAATGCCCCTGGGTTCAATCCCTGGTACCACAAAAATAAAATAAAATAGGGCTGGGGGTGTAGCTCGCAGGTAGAATGCCCCGAGTTCAATCCTCAGTCTGGAATCAAGGTATCAGCAGGGCCATGCTTCCTCCGAAGGCTCTAGGGGATAATCGGAATCGTTCCTTAGCTTCTTGCAGTTGCTGGCAACCCTCGGCGTTACTCGCCTTGTAGATCATCACTCCATTCTCTGCCTCTGTCTTTGTTTATTTTTTTGTTTTGTTTTTTGGGTTTTTTTTTTTGCGGAATTGGGGATTGAACCCAGGGGCATTCTACCTTTGAGCTATACCCCCAGCCCTATTTTTTATTCTTTATTTTGAAACAGGGTCTCACTAAGTTGCAGAAGCCTAAGTAGCTGAGGCTGGCTGTGAACCTGGATCCTCCGGTCTCCGCCTCCCAAGTACTGGGATTACCAGCATGCGCCCCACACCCGGCTCTCTGCCTCTGTCTTTGCATGGCCTTATCTCCTTTGTGTTTGTGTCCAAATTTCCTTCCTCTTATGAGTACACTAGTCATTGAATTAGGGCCCACTCTAACCTAACATGGGCTCACTTTAACTTTTTCCAAATAAGGTCACATTCATAGATTATAGGGGTTTAGGACTTGATCATATCTTGTGTGTGGGTGGGCACAGTTTAACCCACAACAGTGAGGAAATGTAGATTTCCTTATAAGCTGCACCAGTCATCCCTGATATGCATGAAGAGGTTTCCCAGTTTGCATATGAGTATCTGATTTTTTTGTCTGAATTCAGCTCTCGGTGGGCTGGTTGAAAGAAAAAGACTGCTGTGTGCTGACCTCCGCTGACTGTGTGGTTGTGCTGTGCTGGGATCCGCAGCAGCGAATGCAGCAGCCTTTGGCAGGTGGCTGCCAGCCAGGCAGAGATGCAGTAATGAGCAGGTCAGCCAAAGGCTGCTCTCCCTGGTACCCCTGCTGCATTTGCTGCGGGCACCTCCATCTGTTGGTCCTCATGACTTTGGAGCCCAAAGGCTGAGTGTTCTGTGGCTGTATTTTTTCCAACTTGGTGACTGATTAGTAAAATAAAGAAATGGGTGCTATCTCATTCTGTGCACCTTTGTTGTGAAGTCATACACAGAGCACTGTGTTGGCACTGGGAGACAGCAGGGGTTTGTGACTATAGTTCAGGGTGAGGAGTCCAAGATCAGTGTAAATACAGAGTGCTAGGGCGCCCGAGTGGGGCCTCTGTGGTCTTTGTTCACATAACCTGTTTTTCACTCACAAAACACTTCTGACAACAAATGTGTGGGGTTTTTCCTCACACAACAACCAGTTCTTCAGTTTTCCAGGTGTCAGCTTAATGTCTTACAGTGTAACTCAGTTTTGACATTAACTACCTGGAGTTACATCAGATCCCACAAGCTAAGGCTCAGTTTTACAAGACCACTCCGACTTTAGATGCTAGTCTAAGTCTGGGCTTCCTATACTTTGACCAAACATGATCCTGTCCTCAGGCTTGAAAAATTGCTGGAACATTTCACAGAACTCAGGAAGACACTTAAATTTACTGGCTAATTATAAAGGATGCAGTGCAGAGACAGCCAAATGGAAGAGATGTGTCAGGCAAGGAAAGCAGGAGGAGGCTGCAGAGCTTCCCAGCATGTTGATCTAAACCAACCAGAATGTCTCCAGGCCCTTTCAGTGACTGTGGAAAAAGGACCAGAAGCGCAGGTGCAGCAGCAAATCCAGTTATGTGGCTGTTAAAGTAGATGGGAGAGGAGACTGCAGTGGTGGCCAGGCTGGGATGGTGACAGTGGAAACTGAGAGGCACTGATATATGTGACATGGCATGGGTGGCACTGCCAACTGATTGGGCATGGAAAGAACTGAGAATGACTCAGGTTTGTGGCTTAAAGTAGGAAGTGGTGGTAGCAAGGGCAGGTTCCAGGGAAATAACATTGACAGGAACACTGCTGGTCATGAGGGTGTGCTGTGCACCAGGCACGTGTGTGTGTGTGTGTGTTTCCTTAGTCCTTGCATGAGGAAGGAGGGTGGCACCTCCGCCTGACAGATGAGGAAACAGGACAGAGAGGTTGAGGGCCAGGCCACGGTTACCCAGACCGGTGGTGGCAGAGGTGGGATTCAGACCCAGGCAGCCTAGCTCCTGAGGTGTACAGATGAAGCGCCACCTCCTCGGACCGTCCTGCAGTATTTGACATTGAATGGAAAAGTTGGAAATGATCTCTTGGTGGCAGCATGAATGCAGTGGAGACACACAGACCTGAGTTGTAGTCTCACTCAGCGAATGCTTCTCAGTGAGACCTGGCCGTGCCTCCCAGCTTTTCAGCGTAGTTTCCACGTTAAATGAAATGGAGACAGTATCTAATAGAGTTGACTGGACATGCAGTCTCTAGAGTGTCTAGGAGGGTTCCTGGCATTTGGTGGGCGTGCAGTAGCTGAATCACAATGGAAGGAGGGAAGAGGTCTATGTTTTGAAAAAGCCCCTCTGGTGTTATGTTTGTTATTTAGTTAGTTTTTTAACCCTGGTTGTGAACTCCACTGGCTTAGAAACTAGAATTTGAAAAAACAAAGACATTCAACCCCTAGCTATTGAAATCTCTTTTAAAGCTTCTTAATCTAGGGAAAGTGGTATTTGGTTGTTGGGATTCTTAGGGACTGTTCACTCTGCCAAACACTGGGTTCCAGCTTGGATGGAATTGGGTCTACCAGTGGGCCCGCTGTGTTTAGTGCCCAGGCACACTGCTGTAGGGAGCGCCACTTAGAGTGTGGTCCATGGTGAGAAAAGGATAGCAATGCAGAGGACAGGCTTAGAGGCTCTAAAAGTGATATATATAATGAAGTTAAAGTGAGCCCATGTTAGGTTAGAGTGGGCCCTAATTCAATGACTAGTGTACTCATAAGAGGAAGGAAATTTGGACACAAACACAAAGGAGATAAGGCCATGCAAAGACAGAGGCAGAGAGCCGGGCGTGGGGCGCACACTGGTAAGTAATCCCAGTACTTGGGAGGCGGAGACCGGAGGATCCGGGTTCGCGGCCAGCCTCAGCTACTTAGTGAGGCCCTCCACTACTTAGTGAGACCCTGTTTCAAAATAAAGAATAAAAAATAGGGCTGGAGGTGTAGCTCAAAGGTAGAATGCCCCTGGGTTCAATCCCCAATTCCACACACACACACAAAAAAACCCTCAAATAACAAAAAACAAAGAGGCAGAGAATGGAGTGATAATCTACAAGGCGAGTAACGCCAAGGGTTGCCAGCAACTGCCAGAAGCTAAGGAACGATTCCGATTATCCCCTAGAGCCTTCGGAGGAAGCATGGCCCTGCTGATACCTTGATTCCAGACTGAGGATTGAACTCGGGGCATTCTACCTGCGAGCTACACCCCCATCCCTATCTTATTTTATTTTTTGTGGTACCAGGGATTGAACCCAGGGGCATTCTACCTCCAAGCTGTATCCCCAGCCCTATTTTTCATTCTTTATTTTCAAACAGGGCATCACTAAGTAGCTGAGACTGGCTGCAAACCTGTGATCCTCCTGTTTCAGCCTCCCAAGTCCTGGGATTACAAGTGTGAGCCACCATGCCCGGCCTATTTTTTTTTTTTAAATAGGGTCTCACTAAGATGCAGAGGGCCTTACTAAGTTGCTGAAACTGGCTGTGAACCTGCAACCCTCCTGTTTCAGCCTCCCTAGAACTGGGATTACAGGTAAGTACCACCGCGCCTGGCTTGATTAAAGATATCTAACCTCCAGTACTGTGAGAGAATAAATTTCTGTTGTTTCAAGCAACCTAGGTTGTGCTGTTTTGTTACCATAGTCCTAAGGAAACTAATGCACTAAAAAAGCAAAGTTAATTGGCTTCTTCCCTGTGTAAGTAGAATCATTACACTGAATAAAAGATGTACCATGCATTCTTAAAGATCATTAAACTATTCAGTGTTTATATTTTTTGGAAGCTTCATTTTTATTTTCTCTCACAAAAATAGCAGCTTTCTACAAATCATGCCTTCATCTCTAAAGATGTTAAGATTTTATGTTTCCAACCAAGCCATACACACACACACACACACACACACACACACACACACACGCATGCATGCTGGAGATTGAACCTGGGGCATTCTACCTCTAAGCTATACACCTAGCCCATCCCCCCACTTTTTAGTTTGAAATAGGGTCTCACTAAGTTGCTGAGGCTGGCCTCAAACCTGCCATTCTCCTGTCTCAGTCTCCCAAGTACTGGGGCAACAGATGTGTGCCACTGCGCCTGGTGCCAGGTGTATTACTCTAGAGTAGGACACCATTCCTAATCACAGGAAGGCAAAGAAAAAGTTAAAATATTTTTCCCCATCTATAAGCTGATATCTCACACTCTCAGCAAAGAGTTCAACTGCGCAAGTGCAATCAGGAATAGAAACCAACTGGTTATCAAACGGCTGCATGAAAATTTGTATGTATGCGTTTGTACACACAATGTACACCCTGGAAACCACTGGCTGTGGTAGACAGATAATAGCTGCAATTTTGGTTTCACATCTAAGCTGCCACTTCCCAACCAAGTTCTCCAATGGAAATACATTTTTGGCTTTCCCTTCCCAGATAGTACATAAGTATCACGACATTCAATCTTGGGATGATCACAGATAATGAAGAAACACTGACACCCAGAGGCCTACATCAGTCAACTTCCAGTTTCACTCTCATTTGCTGGATTCTCCTCTTCCTCCTTTTTTTTTTTGATACTAGAGATTGAACCCAGGGGTGTCCTATCTCTGAGCCAGACCCCCAGACCTATATAACTTTTTGTTTTGAAACAGGGCCTCATTAAATTGCTGAGGCTAGCCCTGAACCTGCAATCCTCCTGTCTCAGCCTCCCAAGTATTAGGAGTACAGGTGTGTGCCACTGTACCCGGCTTTGCTGATCTTTTACAGGTATCACTTTCCAATCTCATTCTTTGATACCAAAAGCTAAAGAAGAAGACAACATCAGCCTTGAAGTAGCACTGGACAAAAGATAAGAGCTTTTTCTGGGTCTGAATGGCATTAACTGATTGCCATGAAAAAAATTCAGGAGATATAATAAATACAAGATTAAACGCATATCTCTACAAGTTACTCTTATCATTTTTACCATTTAATAGCATGACTGCAGTTTGGCAATAAATATTTGAAAAAGAAAACTCATTTTGAGAGACCAGGTTTTCTTTTGAAGTATTCTCAATCATTATCAAAAGGTCAGGAGATACAGACGCTGCTCAGTTACAGTACAGAGAGCACTCCTGGCAGAGTCCTCGACCTGCCGTTCTAAGCTGGCGAGGGTGCGCACTTTCAGATGGAGCTGGGAAGCACAGGTGACCTACCTCTGCACAGACGGGGTGGATTCCAATCGTACTGTCCAGCTGCCTTTTGGTCAGTCCACACTTGAGTGCAGCCGCGAAGCCCTGTGTAACTTCTCCAGCATTTGGACCCAGTACGTGAAAGCCCACGACACGTTCCTAAGATAAAAAATAAAGTAAGCAAGCTGATTTTTTTCCTTTTTTTCTTACACAACCCTGAGTACTTCCCCAGTCTGTTCTAAAAATCTCAGAAATGGCCACAGATTCATATTCATGTTGGGCAAAAAGCTGTTTAGGCCAAAGACTGCCTTAACATGGGTCTATACAGGGAGCATGATGCTCACATCAAGCAGGAAGGAAAAGACAAGCGGCAGCTATGAGTGACGGGGAGAACACAAAAACAAAATGTCTGCAGCCCCGCAACACCAGAACGTTCCAGAAAACATTACCAGAGGGCAGTGGTTCCTCGTGCCCTCTATCTGGTTGTCCCACTGTCACATAAACTACCTGTAAAAACTGTGAGACTTAAAAGCAGCCTTTCGATAAAAAAACCATTTAACTAAAGTTTGGGGGAGTAGCAAGAGCAATTAGCTCCTTAAGACCCTTCCAATATGAAAAAATTTGAAAGCAAAAGGAAAATGCCTGGCAACTCTGAAATATCTACTTGGGAATTATTTTGGATAAATTCTAAATCCCCAACTCAGGCTACCTCTGCCAAGAGCAGAGAACTTTGGTGCATTCTACACAGCTGACAGTTTTTCAGAGCCAACTCTGACTAAGCTAAACTGGCTAGTTTGATCTCATAACACATGAGTCAAGGCTGTGGGTACAAAACATACACAAAGTTCAGTCGCTCCCTGGAAACAATCAGAAAGGTCACTCTGCTGCCAAACTACTGTAACACATTCTATGTTAGGCAATCAGGGGTTTAGTGTATGGAGAGAGTACATCTATACCCCCTGATCCTATTTTATTATTTTTATAATTATTATTTTTTGTATGTGTGTGGTACTGGGGGTTGAACCCAGGGGCATTTTACCTCCTAGCTACACCCCCAGTTCTATTTTATTTTGGAACAATGTCTCACTAAGTTGCGGAGGGCCTCCATAGTTGCTGAGACTGGCCTTGAACTTGTGATCATCCTGTCTCCAGCCTCCCAAATCCTGGGATTACAGGCGTGCACACCATTGTGTTCAGCTGAGGCTGTATACTTAACATACCAGATTTACATGTAGTAAGGGGGAAAATCTCAGAAAATAATGAGGTCGATAAAACAAGGTGCAAGGCTCTATTTACTGAGGATGACACTCTTTCTTAAACCACAAAACACTGTATGTTTATGTACCTACAACATTATAAACAGACATATACAAAGACTAATAGGTGAGACACTCCAGCTTCCAAACAGTTTTGCCTCTGGGGAAATGAAGAAATACAAAAGACCATATCAGCAGGAGCTAACAGTCACTAACAGGGAATCTACCTTGCCTGGAATTGAATTCTAGCCCTGCCTTTAACTAGGTAAATGATTTGAACAAAATCACCTAATTTGCATTTGCTTCAGTTTGCTCATCTATAGAATGGGGAAAACAACAGAACATATCTCATAGGATTAAATAAGTTAATACTTATGAATATGTATAAATTCTTATTAATGGAGATCTTTAAACAGCATCTGTGCTGGTTTATCTCTTACAAGACAAAAGCTCTACAACAAATATGGCAAAAATGTTAATGTTCATTGAATGTGAATGGAGGGTACTTCACCTTTATGCATATTTAAAAACTTTATGAAAAAAGAGAACAGCCCAGAAGACTGAAAGCTAGCAGATAATAAACACTGTATTATTTACAATCAAGGACATTTAGACACTGAAGTCAGGGACTGACTCAAAAAGAAAACATGCCCCAAAGTTAGTCAAAAGTTCTAGAAGCATGATTTTCTATCAGATTGCTGATACAAAAAAAGATTGTTCTGATAAAAGGGCAAGACGAGTACATATATTTTCTATTACTGTCTTTGTCTATGAAAATATAATGACT
This sequence comes from Glis glis, assembly GCA_004027185.1. Lineage (NCBI taxonomy): Eukaryota > Metazoa > Chordata > Mammalia > Rodentia > Gliridae > Glis > Glis glis. The sequence goes on from PVJS01006685.1 coordinate 57,884, forward strand.
TCATTTGCTTTGACACAGATTGATAGTGAAACTTATTGTTATAAAAGCAATGCTATTTGAATAAATAATAGAACAGTCAAAAACAGGACAAAATAGCCTCTGTAGTTAAAATACACGTGCTTGGCATGAAGGAAACTTTTGAGGCGTCATAGACTCTTCCATGCAACTGGGTCGCGCTGACTAAAGAGGTGGGAAACAAACCACTAATGCAACACTGGACATTTCTCCTTTTGTCTAGGAGAGAATGGGTGTCTAATGTATACTCATATAAACAGACTTTTAAAATCATTCTAGCATATTTATTAAATGCCTCAGTGATGACCTTTCTTGTAGAAGATTCAAGGAAATGTATCCTAAAACCCTGGGTTTTGCGAAAAACAATCTGTAGCTGTGCCTCTGTCTAGAGTAGTAGTTTCTACACTAGACACATGGCTTAATTATATTCAAACCTCAAGATTAAAAAAAATAGAATTTTAGCAGGGGATAGTGGCGCATGCCTGTAATTTCAGTACTTGGGAGGCTGAGACAGGAGGATCACAGGTTTGAGGACAGCCTCAGTAAGTAGTAAGATTCTCATCAACCTAGGGAGACCTGTTTCAAAATAAAAATAAAATAGGGCTGGTGGTGTAGCTCAGTAGAATGCCCCTTGGTTCAATCCCCAGTACCACAAAAAAAAAAAAAAAAAAGAGAGAGAGAATTTATTAGGCTTTTAACATATGGACTCCTTAACATTGCTTATATTTTTTACTGAGGGCATTCAGTTTTAAGGTAGTGACAGCTCAGTTAAAAATTTCAGTTTACTGTCGGGCATGGTGGCGCATGCTTGTAATCCCAGTACTTTGGGAGGCGGAGATCGGAGGATCCGGGTTCGCGGCCAGCCTCAGCTCTCTCTCTCTCCCTTTCTCTCTCTCTCCTTAGTGAGGCCCTCCGCAACTTCATGAGACCTGGTTTCAAAATAAAGTATAAAAAATAGGGCCGGGGGTGTAGCGCGGAGGTAGAACGCCCCTGGGTTCAATCCCCGGTACCGCAAAAAAAAAAAAAAAAAAATTCAGTTTACTAAGATTCAATTCAATA
>PVJS01006686.1:0-58860 GCA_004027185.1 Glis glis
GGGAGGGAGGGAGGAAGGAAGGAAGGAAGGAAGGAAGGAAGGAAGGAAGGAAGGAAGGAAGGAAAGAAGGGAGGAAGGGAGGAAGGAAGGAAGGAAAATTGTAGGTAGTTTCTTCTATGAATTCAATGAGTCTAAACATTTTTGGCAATGGTCAATTATGTTGTCATGGGCTGAGAATGTAGCTCAATGGTAGAGTGGTTGCCTTGCATGCACAAGGCCTTGGTTTCAATCCCAAGTACAGCAAAATAAATAAATATTAAGAAGATATATATATAAATATCTCTCTATATCTATATATCATTATTGTTTCATTTTAATAAAACCATTTAAAACGTGTGTTATAACCAACAAGACACTGAGAATTCAGTGCAGACAAGCCTGCCTGGTTTCCCTTTGTATCTGCATCACTTACCAGTCTCTAACATCTGTAAGCACCCCATGCATTCTGGTAGAATGGAGTAGCAAGTTCCTAAGGCCCAGTTTTCTATTTACCATCTATTCTTTAGTCTTTGGATCTCTCTGGTATACAGAATAACAGCCCCTCAAAAATGTCTATGAACCTATAAATATGTTAGGATATAAGGCAAAGGGAGGATTAAGATTGTAGACAGAATCAAGGGTACTACTTAACTGACTTTAAAAACAGAAGATTATCCTGAATTATCAAATAGACCCGATGCGATCATCAGGGTTCTTAAAAGTGGAAGAGGGAGGTAGAAGAGGGAACCAGAGAGATGGTGGCATGAAGAGGACTTAGTTTGAAGATGGAGGAAGGGGGCCACCAGCCACGGAGAGTGGACCACCTCGAGAACCTAGATGCAGAGAATCTCTGGGACTAAAGAAAGGAATGTGCCTTGCTGGCATCTTGATCTTAGCCCAGTAAGGTCTGTGTTAGACTTCCAACCTACAGAGCTGTTGGATAATAAATTTGCATTGTTTTAAGCCACTTATTTTGTGGTAATTTGTTATAGCAGAAATAAAAAACTGTACTTTCCTAATTGCCATTGTTTACATTAAAAATTCTAGGTTTGTGGGACTGCAAATTAGTACAACCACTATGGAGATAAGAATGGAGGCTTCTGAACAGACTAGGAATACAACCACCATATGACCCATCTATACTCCCTGGTATCTTTCCAAAAGAACTAAAGTTAGAATACTATCATGATACATGCTTATACATGTTTATAGCAGCACAATTCACGATAGCCAAATTATGGAACCAACCTAAGTGTCTGTCAACAGATGTATGGATAAAGAAAATGTGGTATATATACATGATAGAATTTTACTCAGCCATAAAGAAGAACAAAATTATGTCATTTGCAGGAAAATGGATGGAACCAGAGAATATTATGCTAAGTGAAAGCAACCAGTCTCAGAAAGTTGAGGGTTGGTCTCTCTTCTTCGCATATGTTTTCTCTCATATGTGGAAGCTAGAGAGAAAATAGAAAACAAAAGGGACTTTAGACAATTGAAGAGAGAGAAAAGTAGAATAGTGGAAGGGGATAGAGGGATAGAGGGAGAGAGGTAGGGAGTGGGAAAGGAAGAACTAATGAAGGAAACAGTTTAAATAATACTATGTCCACATAGGAAGGTTTCACTATCAATCTCACTAACACATAGGGGGTGGGTGGTTGTGGGGTGAGATTCAGAGGGAAACACACCATCACCTGTGTGCATGTATGTTTGTATCACTTTGAATCTCACTATGATATGTAATTGCAATGCACCAATAAATGTATTTTTAAAACAAATAAATAATGAAGGAGGAGGTCTCAAAGTATCAAACCCCCCAAAAAAGTTTTTAAAAATATCTATGTCCTGAAACCCATCAAAATGTATGATTACAATGCACCAATAAAAAATAGATTAAAATCTATGATTTTCCTTCTTGTTGTTTCAACCACATTCATGCATCTTTGTGTGTGTGTGTGTGTGTGTGTGTGTGTGTGTGTGTGGTACTGGGGATTGAACTCATGGACATTCTACTTCTGAGCTATACCTCCAGCCCTATTTTATTTTTATATTTTGAAATAGGGTCTAAATTCATGCATATCATTTTAAAAAATATATTTTTCTTCTGCTTCCCATATTTGTTTTCTTGTTGAATTTTTTCTGCTTGTGACCTGGACAAATTATTTAATTCTCCTGTGCCTAAAGTTTCAATAACATGAGGCTAACATGTTGTTTATGTTGTATATTATATATGCTGTTTATGTTTGCATATTGTTAAAGTATTAGAGATAATGTTTTAAGCAAATGGTACAGCAGTTTTCAATAAACCATTATTATTGTTGTATAAATATTGAGTGTTCTTAATTGGGAAGAGATACTTAGAAAATGGAAAGGGAAGAAAGCCTACTTCTCATTATTGTAGTAGGCCCTAAAATGACTTTGCAAGAATTTCATAATTTTAGTTTTTAGACACTTATCCAAGTATTATATATTTTTACTTCTTGACCAGAGTCTAGATGTTATTGCTTAACTTTTAAATGACCTATAATCCCAGTACTTGGGAGGCTGAGACAGGAGGATAACAGGTTTGAAGTAACTTAGTGAGGCCCTCAGCAACTTAGCAAGACCCTGTTTCAAAACAAAAAATAGAGCCGGGCATGGTGGCGCACGCTTGTAATCCCAGTACTTTGGGAGGCGGAGACTGGAGGATCCGGGTTCGCGGCCAGCCTCAGCTTTCTCTCTCTCTTTCTCTCTCCCTGTCTCCCTCTCTCTCTCTCTACTTAGTGAGGCCCTCCGCAACTTCGTGAGACCCGGTTTCAAAATAAAGTATAAAAAATAGGGCCGGGGGTGTAGCGCGGAGGTAGAACGCCCCTGGGTTCAATCCCCGGTACTGAAAAAAAAAAAAAATAGAATAGAGCTGGGGGTGTGGCTCAGAGGTAGAATGCCCATGGGTTAAATCTCCATTACCAAAAAAAAAAAAAAAGAATTTTAAAATATTTATTACAAAGATCACAAAAGACATAAAACCTACTGATCTTTGTTAAGCCCAAGTATTGGTCCCTTTGTAGGGATGTTTTTCATGGTGAATGGGGAAATACATCTCTTCTTTGGTAACAACCCTGGTTACTTGGCCTTGAAAGAAGGGATCTTCCCTTAGTTTCCCCATAACTAGCCTTTTCAAAGATAGTCAACCAGGAATATTTCTTCCAGAAGCAATCATTGTAGTGGAGAATTTGGGATTTGAATTATAAATTATAGAACTAGATAAAGTCCTAACATCTCCTCCAACCCCTTCATTTAAAAATTGGGGCTGGGTGTGGTGGCGCACACTTGTAATCCCAGTTCTTGGGAGGCTGAGATGGGTAGATCGCAGTTTCGCGGCCAGCCTCAGCAGTTTAGTGAGGCCCTCTGCAATTTAGTGAGACCCTGGTTCAAAATAAAAAATAAAAAATAGGGTTGGGGGCATAGCTCAGAGGTAGAATGCCCCTGGGTTCAATCCCTAGTATCACAAAAATAAATAATTGGAGGGGGGTTACCCCAAATAAGAGAGTTGGTAGTTGAGACAGATTGAAATACATAACTTTTAGACTTTTGTAGACCCTAGTTATGGGGGTGCTGGAGTCTAACATTTTTCTTATGTCTGAATTTGGAAGGACAGTCTGCACCGCCATTGGCAGCAGCCAGTGGCAATACTATCCGGCCTTCACAGTGTGATATTGAGCATGTATTTGGGGAGTCTGGGCTACATTGTATGATTTACGGTTTTGGCGAAATGAGGCATTTGACATATAGGGGAATTATCACTGGGGCCTCTGCTCAACAGGAAATCATTGCCGAGGCCCCGTGCCAAACAGAAAGCTTATTAATTCAACTTCCCTTGAAGGCTAATAACTTGTAATAATCATTACATGGATTACTTGATCCTGCTGGGTCCCAGCTTGTGAGATTCTCTCTGATCAAAGTTACCCTCTTGGGCAGGCTGTGGTTAAATTCGCTTTAATCTCTGTGTTCTTAAAATTCTGTTATCCTGATCCAAGAGATTGCTTCCTTTTTAAAACACAAGTATTATATTTAAAAAAACTCATTTTGAAGTAGTTACAGATTTACATGAAGTTGCATAGGTAGAATGGAGCGGTCCCCTGTACCATCCACTCAGTGTCCCTTTATACCTGTCACACATAAATATAGAACAAGCCAGGCATAGTGATGCCTGTAATCCCAGTACTTGGGAGGCTGAGACAGGAGGATTCCAGGTTCAAAGCCAGTCTCAGCAACTTATGAGGCCCTCAGCAATTTAGCAAGACCATGTTTATAAATAAAAAAAATAAGCCAGGAGTGGTGGTGCATGCTTGTAATCTCAGTACTTGGGAGACTGAGACAGGAGGATCGCAGTTCGAGGACAGCCTGAAAAAAGTAGTGAGACTCTCAGCAACCTAGTGAGACCCTGTTTCAAACTAAAAAATAACATAGGACTGGGGGTGTGGCTCAAAGGTAGAACTCCCCTGGGTTCAATCCCCAGTACCAAATAAATAAATAAATAAATAAATAAATATAGGGCTGAGGGTGTCGCTTAGAGATAAAATCTCCCTGGGTTCAATTCTCTAGTACTGATAAATAAATAAACAAACAAACAAACAAATAAATAAATATGTAGAATAATATCAAAACAAAATTAACAATGGTACAATGTGTAAACAATGTGTATACAGATCTATGCAATTTTTAAAGTAAAACTTTTAATTTTGGTAAAATATACATAACATAAAATTGACCATCCTAACCACCTAACATCCTAACCATCCTAACAACATTAAGCATGTAGTTCAGTAGCGTTAAATGCATTGACCTTACTGTGTAACCTTACTGTGTTCTAATCTCCAGAACTCTTGTTCTCTTGCAAAACTGCAACTCTGCTCCCGTTAAACACACCCCACTCCCAATCGGCTTCTCACCATCCTCTGGACACCACCCTTCTGCTTTCTGTCTCTATGAAGTCAACCACTGCAGATACCTCGTATAAGGAAGCATATAGCTTTTGTCACTTTGTAACTGACTTATTTCACTTAGCATAATGTCTCCCAGGTTCATCCATGTGTAACATGGCAGAACTTCCCTCCTTTTTAAGGCTGAATCATATTTCATTTTATGTACATATTACAGTTTGTTTATCCATTCATCTGTCAATGGACACTTGAGTGATGTCTATCTTCTGGCTATTGTAAAAATATGGTTGTATAAATGTCTCTTCAAGACCTTGATTTCAATCTTGGATATTGTTAGGGGCTGAGCTGTGTCCCCACAAAATTCAGACGTGGAAGCCTTAACCCCCAGTACCTCAGAATGTGACAGTATTTGGAGTAGGTCTGTGCAGAGGGAATTAAGTTAAAAATAGCACACACTGAGCGACATCAAGCGCTTGTGTGCACGGAGGGGTGAGCTTGTGAAGAAGCAGCAAGAAACAAGCCGTTGCAAGCCGAGGGGAGAGGCCTTGTTAGAAACCAAGCCTGCCGTGTGACACCTTGATCTTGGACTTCTAGTGTCCAGAGCTGTGAAAAATAAATTTCTGTTGTTTAAGTAACCTAATATGTGTTATTTTATCATGGCAGCCCTTGCAAACCTCTATAGGTTTGCTAAAAATCTCACCCATAAGTGAGATTGCTGGATCATACGGTAATTCTATTTTAATATTTTGACAAGCTATCATTTTCTTTTTCATAGCAGCTGCATGAATTTACACTTCCACCAAGAGTGTACAAGTGCAAAATGATTCCAATTCTACACATCAACATTTATTTTCATTTTTGGAGAAATGTTTATTTAAGCCCTTGGACCATTTTTTGATCGGTTTTTTTTTGTTGTTTTTTTGTTATTGAGTTGTGAGTTCCTTATCCTTTAAAAGTCCTCTTTTTAGGCCTACACCCTGTGAGAACTGATGACCATAAGAAGAGGTTTCAAGGAACCTAACTTCAGAAAGAGAGAGATATATATAGAGTGGTTGTATAACTTATTGTCCAAATCAGGACATTTGGGGGAAGGGTATCCTAAAAATCATTACAATTTTATATTTTTTGAAATATTTTGAAATGTTTATTTATTGATCAACAAATTCACCTTAATATTTTACTAGGCCTATGAGAAATTCTATTCAATTTTCAAAAACAAAATTCTCCTTTGCCAGGCATGGTGGCACACGCTTGTAATCCCAGTACTTGGGAGGCTGAGACAGGAGGATCGCAGGTTCATGGCCAGCCTCAGCTATTTAGTGAGGCCCTCCGTAACTTAGACCCTGTTTCAAAATAAAGAATAAAAAGTAGGGCCGGGGGTGAACCTTGGAGGTAGAATGCCCCAGGGTTCAATCACCAGTACCGCAAAAATTAAAAAAAAATCTCCTTAATAAATAAAAATCTAGGTGCTGGGTGTAGCTCAGTGGTTGAGCCCTTCCCAGCATGTGTAAGGCCCTGGTTTAATCTCCAGCACTGCAAAAAATACAACATTACAAATAAAAAACCTAAAATTTTGGAAGTTTTATTTATTTTTTATTTTTATTTATTTATTTTTTTGTGGAACTGGGGATTGAACCCAGGGGCATTCTACTTCCAAGCTACACCCCCAACCCTATTTTTTATTCTTTATTTTGAAACAAGGTCTCACTAAGTTGCTGAGGCTGGCTGTGAACCTGTGATCCTTCTGTCTCAGCCTCCCAAGTACTGTGATTATATCGTGCACCACCACACCCGGCAAGGTTTGATTTTTTAAAAAGTATAATAGCTGGGCGTAGTGGCACACAATTGTAATCCCAGTACTTGGGAGGCTGAGACAGGAGGATCCGGGTTCGGTGCCAGCCTCAGCTACTTAGTGAGGCCCTCTGCAACTTAGCGAGACCCTGTACGGCAAAAAAAGTATAATATATGTCTAAGTACTGTAATATAAAAAATTAAAAGCTTCTCCATATCAATTATCTAAACAATTTTTTAAAAACCCAGCAGAATGATTATTTTTGCTACATATTTGTGTATAATAATCAGCTTCTTAGATGTATCTCTCTCTAATACTGTGTTACTGGCATTCTGAAGTGTGTATTTTCTAGTATGGTTTTATTACTTTTCTTAAAATTGTCTGAAGTATTCTTTGAAGCTTCATTTTATGGTTAATGATTTTGTAATTGTTTATACTTTCAATTGCATCTTCTCAGTAGACCATAAAATTTTTAACTGAAAAGATATGCTCTCTGTGAGTTCTGCGGTACTTACAAAACTGGGGGCAAATTTTGCTAAATGGAGGATGTTCTAAAATGTGTAAAATTTCAACCTAAATATTTTCACACCTACTGTTCCTTTGCCATAAATCAGAATGCCTCAAGCAACAAATAGTTTTGACTAGCAAAAATGTGTCGAATAAATTGTCTCTATCATTCTTTTGCATGTTTTGCCAGTTTAGATGCCCCCAAACCATCGAGCATTGTTGATTTCATTCCATTTGAACAAATAATATAAACTTATCCAATTCACAGTAGGAGCTCCATCAAAAGATTCTTCTTACAAGTTTAGATTTTCAAAACTCAGAAAATTTCAAGATTACATCTTTATTGTTTGGGGCCCATCATTTAATTTGTTTAGTTCCTTCCTTTGCTTGAAGGGATACGATTCAATGTCATGCTGTTTGGATGTACAATTCACTAAAACCTTCAAAAACTGAAGTTTTTGGCACCATATTAGTTGAATATTTAGAATAACAATTTACAACTGATTTTAAGCAGTGAAAATTAAGAAGACTTCTTACAAAACATTTCAATATCATCATCATGAGATACTTAGCATGACTTGCAGAGTAGTACTAAAAGGCTCAAAAAACTTAAAACTCAACTGCTGACAGGTAATTAAAATGAGCATATAACTATTCTGAAAATTGCAAGAGTTTGTGTATTTAACATCATATTTGTTACAAAAATTTTGCAATTCAGTTTCTTGTACTAGGTATATATAAATACTTGTTAAATTTGACAACTCCTCTTATTGGAAAATTTCTCAGCTTGTTTGAACACAATAATGAATTATGTTTGTATTGTGGCCAATTCCTAGAATATTTCTTCTCTGGAGGTTTCTTAACTTATTAAAAACATTCTTTATACTGTAGTACCATATCCACTAATATTTGCATTTTCACAGCAAAGTTGAACTTTATAACTGAATTTATATTAACATTCACAAAACAGCGTAAGATATTTCACTTTTGACATAATTAATCTCTAAAAGTTTTACTTTGGTTCCAAGAATTGTGTGAAAAAAAAATTGAACCACTTTTGGAATTACTTCAATTGATTTTCTGTTTGAAACATCCCATGCCACTGGTATAAACCTGATACTACTGAACTCTCTTATCTTTGGCTAATGGAGCCAATACATTAATGGCTATTGTTTCATGTTAATGTGCACACACTACATTTGGACAAAAAAATGAGCAAAAGTAATTTAGAAGCAGAGACACGTGACCTGAATGAAAAGTCTCGCTTCACAGAGTTCTATGAAAATGAGCCTTCTGCTGCTGTGATATGTTAAATCATCATCTTTAGGCACCATGTTCTTAAAATAACAACAAACTTTCCAAAAACATGCTGAGGCTTCTTTAGAAGATATAAATCGTTTGGTTCTGAAATTAAGAGACTGAAGATACCGATAGATGAGACCACATCATATAATATTGACAATGGAAAGCCTACATCACAAATGACCCACAACCTCAGCAACAGCCACGAAGCCTGTATAGCAGTCAGCCACCATGGGTAGGACTTGATCAATGCCTTTCAGTTTCCCTATTTTTTGCTCTTCTTCCAACTCAGGACCAACAAGAGAAAGTCAAAAATGTTCCCCAAACCATACATACAAGGTGCTCTGCTTCTAGCTGGCCCACCAACATCTTCCCCATGCCAACAATTTCCAAACCAAACATCTAAAATTTTCTCAATATAGAACTTTCCTACTCTCCTTTCTGCCTTTGAGATTCTGCCAAATACAAGCGATGGAGACTGATTCTCTTCCAGCTCTAAGCCAATTGCCCTGCTCCCATTTAGGTGGCCTTCACTTATTTCCACTCACTGATTTCATGATGGATGAAATGACCAATAGTGGATAGTAAAAACTGTCAAATATTCTGTGTAAATTACATATTCTTCATCAATTTTTGTGGAAACAGAAATTCAGTACTTAATTTTTCATGATGTGTACTTTTTAAAAGCTCACTTCTCATAATAAATAAAAATAAAAAAGGTGAACATTTGTAGACTTTTTGTAAAAGTCTACTTATCATTCAATAAGTACTTACCATTCAATAAGTACTAGAATCGCCATAGCAAGAGTGAGCAGAGGAAAAAGAGAGCAAGATGGCTGACCAGAGGCACCCGGCACTCACCTGCTCCTCCACAAAGAACGGCCAAAGCAACAGGCGCACAACCGCGTTTTAAGGTGCGTGATCGAGGGAGGACACTGGAAATCAACAGGAGAATAACAGAAACCTTGTAAGATTCAGAGACTGGAGACAACAACATAGTGAGAGAAACAAAATATCCCAGCCCCTGCCACTGGCTCCACAGCCGGGTGGGGGGGGGGTCTCCCCTGTGCAGAGGTAAGGATGAAAGAGAGGCCCAGCAAACTGTCAGTGTGGGTACTGGGACTCTTAGCTGTTGGAAAGTTTTGCAGCCCTCACAGGCTTGCAGACTAACTAGATAAATAACGCAAAATCGGCATAGTAACCTAGCTTTAGAAAAGGATTTCATACCATCTCCCAGCACCCCTTTCCCCAGGTGCTCTATCCAGGAGCCATCTTCAAAAGGGACCTATTAGCGGGGGTGCACATCTGTAATACCAGTACTTGGGAGGCTGAAACAGGAGGATTGCAGGTTCAAAGCCACCCTCCCCAACTTAGCAAGACCCTGTTTCCAAGTAAATAAATAAATAAGGCTGAGGGTGTAGTTTGGAGATTCAATCTCCAGTAAAACACACACACACAGACACACACACACACACACACACACACGACCTATTGTCCAAATGTGGACTGCTCTAAGGATCAGAAACTCCTGAATATTTTCATCTCTGGGATCCCACAGACATTCCACTGTGCTGGATCAGTGGGTGGCTGCCTTAAGAACCAAACTAGGCTCAGTAGAGTTACTGACTCAAACCCGCCGAGTGCCCCGCACCACAGGGGACAGGTGTTAAACACAGAGGGGAATGGAGGGCACCGAATCAGCGATGGGGATCCTGCCCTCTGAGATGAGGGGTACAGCCAGTCCCATGCAGATTCACACCAGTGCCAGGACTGAAGGCAGTCACCTTGTGGTCCTGCCGCCCCTCCCCAGCACTGTGCATGGGCACCTGTCACTAACCAGTCAGGAAAGAACTCTGGTTCTGCTGCTGCCCTGCCGGCAGGGTGTGCAGCGCATCTGGAGCAACACTGCAGCTCGGACTACTAAGCTTGCCACCCGGCCCTGGGCACCCTGACTGAGAAGGGTCGGAGAGAAGCTGTGCCTGGGCTGCCACATTCTGCTCTCTCTTGCTTCCCTGAGCAACTCAACTGAGAGGAATTTTGCCAGCTCCAGCCATGGCCCACCCCTGCTCAAGTCCTGGCCGGCACTGTAGAGGGAAGGAAAGCCCAGCCAGTGCTTCATCCCCAGGAACCCCTGTCTCTGGGGACCTGAGGTCCCACTCCTGGGTGGGCATACCCACAGTAGCCACAGAGAGGAACATGACAACTATTACTGCCACCACCCCTACACAGGTCCCTCCTTCGGCCACCCCTACACTTTGTCTGATCACTGCTGACAGGACTGGGTGAGATGCCACAGAGGGGGTGCTGTGATTCCTGCCCCTACCCTTCCCCCTGAAGCACCTCTCCTGCACCACTATGTAGTCAGGCCCCTCACCATGACTGGCCAGCCAGAGCTTAGAAGTAAGGGAGCCAATATCAGCAGTGCCTGAGGAAACCCCTATCTCTAATAGGGTCCACCACTCCCACTGTTGGAGTAGCCACATAGGGTGAACACCATACTCTGCTGTCTACAGGTGTGGACCTGCTTTAACTGCTAGGGTATCCCCACTCTTTTTTTTTTTTGGTACTGGGGATTGAACCCAGGGGCATTCTATCTCTGAGCTACACCCCCAGCCCTATTTTGTTTTTTATTTTCAAACAGTATCTGGCCTCAAACTGCAATCCTACTGTAATAGCCTCCCAAGTACTGGGATTACAGTCATGTGCCACCACACCCAGCTAGGGTGTCCCCACTCTTGCATGACTTACAGACAGTGGCTCGTTGTGACTGATATGGTATGCACAGTGCCCAAACTCATTGCTCCTATCTGAAGAAGTTACAGGGAGATTATACCACAGAGCCCAGCTGGAAATAAACACAACATGGCATAACAGACAGATTTCCCAACACATATCTTCAGGAGAAAGCATCTTACTAAGAAGGTCACCCCATAAAAATGGTGGAGATATTCTACCCATCAGATGTGCAAATCTTGACATAGGAACAATAGTATGGGGAAAAAACTGAAAACATTTCCTCTAAGATCAGAAACAAGACAAGGATGCCCACTCATATCACTGTTATTCAATATAGTACTGGAAGTTTTAGCCAGAGCAATTAAGCAAGGGAAAGATGTAAAAGGCATACAAATAGGAATGAAAGAAGTAAGATTATTCTTATTTGTAGATGATATGATCCTGGAATGGAAGAAGTAAGATTATTCTTATTTGTAGATGATATGATCCTGTACATAGAAAACCCTAAAGATTCCACCAAAAATGTGTTAGAACTAATAAACAAATTCATTAAAATAGCAGAATACAAAATCAACATACAAAAAATCAGTAGCATTTTTATATGCCAGCAACAAATTTGCTGAGAAAGAAATCATGAAAGCAATCCCATACACAATAAATAAAAGGAAAGTAAATTCCTAGAAATAAACAGAACTAAGGAAGTAAAAGACCTCTACAATGAAAATTAGAAAGAAAAGCACTGATGAAAGAAATCAAGGAAGACACTAAATGATGGAAAGACCTCCCATGTTCAGGCATTAGAAGAGTTAATATTGTTAAAAATGTCCATACTACACCAAGCCATCTACAGACTCAATGCAATCCCCATCAAAACACCAATGATATTCTACACAGATAGAAAAACAATCCTAAAATTCATATGAAAGCACAAAAGAAAAGCCAATGCAGTCTTTTTGTTGGGGGGTGGATTACTGAGGATTGAACCCCAGAGGCATTCTACTTCTGAGCTATACCCCCCAGCCATTTTTATTTTTTATTTTGAAACAAGTGTCTCACTAAGTTACCCAGACTGGCCTAGAACCTGAGATCCTCCTGTCTCAGCCTTACTAGGACTGGTATTACAGGCATGTGCACTGTGTCCAGCTTGCAATGAGCAAAAAGAGCAAGCTGGAGGCTTTAACAATACCTGATTTCCAGACATAATATTGGCATAAAATAGGCTCACAGACCAGGGAACAGAATAGGGAACTCAAAAGTAAACCCATGTGTCTATATGCAATTGATTCTTAACAAAGGTACCCAATACATACATTGGAGAAAGGACAACTTCTTCAACAAATGGAGCTGAGAAAACTGGATAGCCACAGGCATAAGATTGAAACTTGATCCCTATCTTTTACCATGTATGATAATCAACTCAAAATGAAATAAAGACCTTACTGTCAGATCAGAAACTCTAAAACTACTATAAGAAAACATAGGAGAAACACTTGAAGATATTTTTCCAGGCAATGATTTTCTGCATAGTACTCTGAAAGCTCAGGAAACAAACCAAAAACTGATGGATGGGATTACACCAAACTATAAAGCTTCGGCATAGCAAAGGAAACAACGAGTAAAGAGACAACCTACAGAATTTGAGAATATATCTGCCAGCTATTCATTTGACAGAAGGTTAATATTTATATAAAGAATTTGGAAAGCTTAACAATTAAAATGGGCAAATGACTAAATGGACAATTCTCTAAAGAAGAGATATGAATGGCCAATAATATATGAAAAAATGTTAAATATCAGTAGCTATCAGGGAAATATAAATCAAAACTACAATGAGATACCATCTTACCCCAGTAGAATGACTATTATTTAAAAAAAATAACAAATGCTGGCAAAGATGTAGAGAAAAAAGAACCCTGATGCACTATTGGTGGGAATATAAATTACCTTAGGCACTATGGAAAACAGTTTGGAGGTTCCTCGAAAAATGAGAAATCGAACTACCATATAGTCTAGTTATCCCACTTCTGGGTATGTATCCAAAAGAAATGAAGTCAGCACACCAAAGAAATACCTGCAGGCACATGTTTATTTGCAGCACTACTCACAATAGCTAAGATATGGAATCACCTAGGTGCCCATAAACATTAAGAATACAGACAATATGAAATATATACATGATGGAGTATTATTCAACCATAAAGAAAAAAGAAATCTTGTCATTTGCAGCAAAATGGATAAAACTGGAGGACATCGTGTTAAATGAAATAAGCCAGACATAGAACAAGTATTGTATGTTATCTCTCATATATGGAAACAAAAAAAAAAAGTCAACCTAAACTTAGAATAGTGATTACTAGGGACTGGGAAGGATGCTGGAGTGGGTGGCAAGGGTGGAAGGGTGGATGGATGTTATCAATGCACACCATATGCATGTATAGAAATATCACAGTGAATCCCAATAATATGTGTTATTAAAATAAAGCAGACCCTTATATACATTTTTGGCAGGACTTCTCAGTATCTATCCAACTTTCCACATTTTTTCCCCATTGACCTTGCTTCACACACCTTGAAAACCAAGGCAAAAGGTCACAGTTCAGTAAACAGTTGCAGCAAGTAACTGGCAAGGGAAGCAGCATCAGCCGCTTCTTCCTCCACACAGGACTGGCTGGAGCAATCAGCTCCTAGCTCCTAGATCTGAGCACAGTTTGTTTTATCAGCAAGTCCCCTGCCTGCTTTCCTTAAAAGGGAGGCATGTAATTACACTGAATTTGGCAAGGATCTGGGAAAGAGACAGGATACTACAAAGGGGTTCTCTGGTTGTCTTTTCAGATTTAACCATGTGGTAAGTGAGAATCTTGTTCATTGTACATACCTATATGTAGACTGTTGCGACCATGGTGCTAAGCTGGAAATATAAAGTAGAACTCTAATTAACCCATGCTGGCTTATTTCAATATAATTATTGGTAATAGGGATTTATTAAAAATGAAAAACTCAGGGACAAATGCCATATCCAGCAGAATTCAGGGACAATAGGTATAAAACAGGACTGCCCTAGATAATCTGCATATGTGGTCAAGCTACCACACCTGGAGTGATGGGTAGTGTCCCAATGGGGAATGTGCACTGCTCTCATTGTTCAAGGTACTGTGGCGTGCTCCAGCTGCTGCACCTATCAATGTGGGCTCCCCAGGGCCTGGAAAGGATATGGAGCTGGATACTGCCTCTTGATCATCCCCAGAGAACACACCTGCTATTTTCAGTGATGGCTAATCAAGTTACAGGTGGTAACTTGATTGAATTGAGAGACACCTAGGAAATTGGGAAAGCACACCTCTGCATGTGTCAGTGGGGGGTGTTTCCAGAGATTATTGACACATGGAAGAGCAAATTGAGAAGGGAGACCCAGGATCCAACAGGCTGGGATGCAGAAGGAATGAAAATGGAAGAAGAAGGAAGCCAAGCCAGTGTGTGCAAGTGGACTCTCCTAGAGTGGGTATGTCTAGGGCTGCCTCTATCGCCGCAAACACCAGACTCCAGCTCCTTCAGTCCTTCAACGTGGACTACACCAGCAGCTCTCCAGGGGCGTCCAGGCCTTCGACCCCCAACTGGGGATGCATCATTGGTCCCTCTTGTTCTGAGGCTCCAGCTTCTTGGACTGAATAGGTACTATCTCTCCAGCTTACAGACAGTCTCTGATCCTGTAAGCCAATCTAATAAACTCCCCTTTATAAATATATATATATTCTCTGTAGAACCCTGATATTTTCCATCCAAAAAATATTGGACAAATATGTGTGTGTGTGCGTGTGTGTGTGTGTACACGCGCGCGTGCACGCATGTGCATACACACATATTTTCTAGATATTGGTTTTGAAGTACTGTAGTTTCAAATGGCATGGAAGAAAGAAGATAAAAGATACAAAATAAATGAGCTTAGGTAAACCTCTATTACTGATTCGAATTAGAAGTATCAACATGAACTTATAATGTATCATTTAAAAAACTATTACCCAGATTTCAAAGCTCTCAAAGGCATAAGAACAATGCCATTTCAAGTAGCAGTAAACAACCATATGTGGCCAGGTTTTTGTCTCTTGATACCATTTCCATGCCAGGAGACATTTCCTTGGGGAAATGGCAAGTCCAGGTCTGGGAAAGGAAATTAGAAAATGAGTCATATGAGAAAGCAAGGAAGCTGCTTAGACTACTGGGCACAGGGTCAAGAGGCTCAGGAGCCAATCTGAAGAGACTCCCATCAGGCAAAGAGTAGACAACTCAAATATCAGTTAAAAAAATAACTGCAATGAATGAAACACATCTAAATGGATGAAAACACATTTTAGTATTACTACTATTTATAAGATTTTGTTTTTAAATAAATATTCCAATAATGAATGAAAAATGAGTGAAAATTAAAATATCACCACTTTGCAACCCCTAATGAATCAACGGATCTAGGCAATGATCGTCAATATAACAACAACTTTGTTGCTTCTACATATGCTTTGTGCAACTCAGTTCCTCCTACTTTGTGAATACCACTGTGGGTAGGATGAAAAATGGAACCCAAAAATGTCCTCATCCCAATCCCCAGAATGTATGAATGTTCCCTTATATGGCCAAAAGGACTGTGCAGATGTTTTTAAGAATCTTGAGATGGGGAGATTATCTTGGATTATCTAGATGGACCCTAAATGTAATCACAAGTGTTCTTATAAAAGGAATGCAGGAGAGATTCAAGTACTATACAAGAAAGAGAGAAGGCAGTGTGACTAGAGAAGCAAAGATTTGAGTGATACGGCCACAGGCCAAGGAATGCAGGCAGCCACCAGGACCCGGAAGAGGCAAAGAGCAGGTTTTAACCTAGAGCTTATAAAAGAAATCAGCCCTGTTGGCACCTTAGTTTTACAACTGGAAGACTTGTTTTGGACCTCTGGCCTTTAGAACTGCAACGAAATTAAATATCTGCCTTTTTAAGCCATTAAATCTGTGATATTCTGTTGCAGCATCATTAGGAAATGAATGCAACTATAGACCTGTGGTTCCATCAGTATTCTCACTGCTGTAATCCAAAACACCTGACCACCACGACTTAGAGGAAGGAAGATTTATTTGTTCATGGTTCTGGAGATTTCAGGAGTTCAGTCCATGTTAGACCAGGTGAGAGAGAGGGAGGGGCGGAGAGGGGGGAGAACAAACGCTGTATACATGCCTATTTAGGTCCTGCTTATCCAGGTACCACTTAGAAGTAAATGTACAAATGTACGCCAGGGACACAGGTGATGAGATTAAAGGATCATGGAAAACTAGTATTAGTTGATAAATGGCATTTGCCCAGAAGTGCAGAGAGGTTAATGAAGAGACCTCCTCTGCAACTTTCCTTTACTCTGTATTTAAGGAACAATGCCTTTGGAATACTTTGGAGAATCAACTTGCAGAGCGCTCACAAAATGACTGGAACATTTGATAGAGGATGTATTAATTACATAAATATAAAGGTACTTTATTCTACATGGGGAAAAAGAACAGAGGAAGAGTAACTGAGAGGACTTAAGGTATCATTTTGTTTTGGGGGTACTGGGGATTGAAACTAGGGCCATTCTACTTCTGGGCTATACCCCCAACCCTTTTTATTATTTTTTGAAACAGGGTCTCTCTAGGTTGCTGAGGGTCTTGCTAAGTTTCTGAGGTTGGCCTTGAACCTGTAATCCTTCTGTCTCAGCCTCCCAAGTACTGGGATTACAGGCCTGAACCACCACACATGGCTTAAAGTGCAATTTAATTTAACTTATTTATTTTTTGCGGTCCTGGGGATTGAACCCAGAGGCATTCTACCTCCGAGTTACACCCCCAGCCTTATTTTTTTATTCTTTATTTTGAAACAGGGTCTCACTAAGTTGCAGAGGGCCTCACTAAGTAAATGAAGCTGGCTGCGAACCCAGATCCTCCGGTCTCAGCCTCCCAAGTACTGGGATTACAAGCTTGTGCCACCACGCCCTGTTTTAAAGTACAATTTTAAAGAAGACTTGAAGCTTAAAAAATAATAAGCAAAGGGTACATAATAGCATATAGAAAATTCAGAGAGATGCAGTTGAGAATTGAGCATTTAGGAGGAGAACCCTGAGGAAGAGGTGTTGAATGTGAGGTACTTTGATTTTCTTGAGATAAAAATTCTCATCCTCATATTTCCCTTCTCAAGTGTATAGATAATGACCTGAGTTTGAAGGGTGATTTAAAGTACTGAGGAATTAATGTCTGGGAAGTTTGTTTTTGGTTTACTTTTACAATAATGAATGATTTCAGGGGGAAATGTGAAGCATCATTGTTTTTAGCTTAGAGTTCATTCTGTCGATAGTAGTGCTAGGGATTTGGGAACTTCCTAAAAGGGATTTTGTAGTTTTCCCTTTTATTCTTCAAAATTTAAGAAACTCACTTGGGAGGCTGAGACAGGAGGTTTGTAGGTTCAAGGTCAGCCTCAGTAACTTAGTGAGACCCTGTTTCCAAACGAAAAATAAAAAGGGCTGGGGGTGTAGTTCAGAGGTAGAATGCCCCTGGGTTCAATCCCCAGTACAAAAAAAAATTAAGAAACCCATCAAACTGATTGTTTAAAGGAGAGGACAGTTCTGTTAGCTGGTGTTCTGAGTAGACTTAGATCGTAATAAACAACCAAAACACGGTTTCAGTCATTCCAAGAACATTTCTCGCAATCATGACCAAGACGGGCTCTTTACTCATTAATACTCCATGCAAACTTCATACAACTTATGATATTGTAGGGCAGACAGACAGAGAGAGAGAGAGAGAGAGAGAGAGAGAGAGAAGAGAAAGAGAGAGAGGAGAGAGAGGGGAGGGAGAGAGAAGAGAGAGAGGGGAGGGAGAGAGAGAGAAGAGAGAGAGAGAAAGGGGAAGGAGAGAGAGAGCGAGAGAGGGGAGGGAGAGAGAGAGGAGAGAGAGAAGAGAGAGCGAGAGAGGGGAGGGAGAGAGAGGAGAGAGAGAGGAGAGAGAGAGGAGAGAGAGAGAGAAAGAGAGAGAGAGAGAGAGATATTAGTACAACCTGGAAAGTGGGTTGAGCAGTCCATTCACCACAGAACTCAGCTAGTTGTGTAGCTGGGTCTCAGGTCCAGTCACTTGTGAGTCTGGTCCAGGTCTTCAGGAGTGACCTTAACCAGTGCTCAACCAGAACTGAAGGTGAAGAATCGCCTAACAGTTAAGAGCAGAGCTTCTGGGTCAGCGTTCAGCCTCATTATTGGTGGTCAGAACGGCCAGATGGCAAGTCTCCTTGGCAGAAAAGGCTGTGGGTTTTCAGTCTCAGGTGCTGACAATTAAAATCCTCAGGTTGCTAGGAACTCCATGTGGTTGTCAAGACATTGCAGCTGGGCGGCAGGCATTGAGCCTGCACGTTGACTTTCAGGCCTGGGCTTTGCACCTTGTGCCTGGTGCCTGTGTGTTGCCCCTGATACCCCGGGTGTGCTGTGTCACGCCTGTGTGTGCTGCGAGAGTTATGCTTGTGCACTGCACATGATGTGTGAGCCCCACCCGGGTGTGCTTTGGGAGTTGAGTACCTCTTTAGCTTTGATGGCGCCCCCCCTTTTAAATATGTACTCTGTACAGCTGAGCACAAATGGAAAAGCAGGCTGGCCTTCAGTCAAACAGCTGTCCACATTACACAGCTGCCTGGCCAAGAAGCTGCCAGACAGGCCTCTGCAGTTCTGAATCAGGCCAACCCACATCTTTAATATTCAATCCTTGCCATCTGATGGCTTTCCCTGTGAGCAGATGAACTGTTGTCACGAATTCAATTGTGTTTATCCCAGTGTGTCATTCAATTTTGTACCCAGTAAGCTAAAATTAAACCAAGAAATCACTACCTACAAATCAATGATAGTTCAGTGTAATGGGCTATGTGCATTTACAAGAGGTTAATTCTCTGGCCTGATTTTATAATCGGATAAGAGAATTGACTTATGGTAATTAACGGTAGTTATACAATCACAAACTATGCAAATAAAAGTATCACCTATTGTGCCTGTGATTTATTTTTAGATTGCTTCCAGTTACTTTGTTATATACAGCAAGGCAAGGGGCATTTCTTTGTCATTTCAAATTCTTAATATATCTTTAGCTCCCTCTTTTTTCCCTCTTTCCATCCCTCTAAGCTAAGAACTTCTGGTGTACACAAGAAAAGGACCCAACAAAGACTTCTTTGTGTGCTTTTACCACACTACTCATGTCAAAGCTTCTGCCCAATATAATTCTAGGAACTTATCCCTGGGAAGTGATATTACAAGGTCCTCACATTTCTGTGACTGGACATCAGGATGAGGCTGGATACCACTTCAAAATGTGCCAAAGTGGACCCAGATGCTGAAAGGCCCCAGGGCATATGTGTTCATTGCATATGGAAATAGGTTGGCTAGCAGTATTTGCTTGAAAAGAAACTGATTTGGGGATTCCAGTAACGCAAAGGGTCAGTACGTAGCTTTCTTTGAAACTCTGAAAATATTCTTCCTCCACCTCTTTTGAAGAAATTAGAGACTTGGCAGTCAAGGCTGATAAATATCTACCTTTAATGCATGTACAGACTAACAACAGGATACACTGTCACTTTTTATTGGACGTGGTCTCACCAGTGACAAATATTCCCCATGAAAAGTCAAGTTTGGAAGGGAGAGCTGCTGAATGAGCATAAACTAATCCTTAGCACTTTCCTAAGAGACCAGAAATGGAAGAAACTCTTAACTGAGTGATTTTGAGTTTCCCAGTCTTTGTAAACTACAGCTTTACTCCTATGGAAAGCTGAAGCCAGTTTTCTATGTCTTTTAATATAAATAAGTTTAAAACTCAGGTAAAAGTCATGTTGTAGCATTAGATTTGAAAACATAGCTACTACATGAAAAAAAACCTGGAAACATGGTAAGAATAAGTATACAATATTCTTTATATTGTATCTGAAAGTCTCTTACTAGAGATGAAAATATTTAGTAAATTTGGTAATTTTAGTAAAATTAATAATTTTATGGATAAAACTATCAGAATATAGCTACACACAAACACCAAATCTTTTTATATAATTCATTTAAAATTTATTGAGTTTCCTATTCGGTTACAAATGTAACATTTTTATATCAGTATTCATTGAGGAGGCATAATTCCTATTTTGAGATGACACAGATTAGACAATTATTTTTTCAGGAAATAATTACTCTTCACTAGGAAATTTAACCATGAGCTGTTTTTCTCTAGAAAGATGCTTGACATCCTACTCCTAAGATAAAATTTAATTTTTCTCTCTCAAAATGACCATTAGACAAACTAATAGTACATGACCACTGTCTTTACATTTTCAATTATAAGAAGAATAATTTCACAGTGGGGTTTTTTTTCAAACAGAATATTTAAAAATATGTCACTCTTATGGAAGAAGTTGACCTGGGTGAAGGATATGCTGCTAGCCCTC
Organism: Glis glis; assembly: GCA_004027185.1. Taxonomy (NCBI): domain Eukaryota; kingdom Metazoa; phylum Chordata; class Mammalia; order Rodentia; family Gliridae; genus Glis; species Glis glis. Next base: position 20,702 of record PVJS01006686.1, read on the forward strand.
TTTATGACATGTGGATCAGGAGATCAAGAGTGGGCTTGGGTACCAACCAGGACCCCAGCAGTCTTGAAAACTCCTCTTAGAGGTACAGAGGAGGCCTGTGTGTATGTGTGGGGTGAGGCAGGGATTGATCTATGCTTTGAAGGGTGAACTTCTGGTTACTTGGCTGGCTAGAATGCCTCAGGAATGCAGGTCGATGCTCTCTGGAGTAACACCACTCATGTCTTAGGTTTCAGCGTTCTGCCCTCCCTGCTATTTATCTCCATATTACAGCATTGGCATTAGAAAGGAAGTCAAAGAAGTGACAAGTGGCAACGTGAGTCACAAGTCACTGAGCTCTAATTAGTTTTTGGTTCTTGAATTAGACTTACTTTTTGACACCTGAGTGTCACTATTGGAAAAACAATAAAGGCTGAGGTTGGGGATGGGGCACTGGGGTGGGCGGCCAGTGGTGCGTACTTACCTCACCTCCCTGCATGCCTCCAACCTCCCTGGGGACAAGGGTGCTTGTTACAATGTGCATTCTTGGTCCAGGTTCTTGGTGGGAATCTTTGGAGGGAAACTCAGGAATCTGTAAACAAACATCCAAGATGATTCTGTGGCCCGCCTGGGATCCATACCTGTCCCCAACGAGCATCATACCTGCTACATTCAAAGAACCTTCTTCCCTTTCCCACATTCCATTTCTCTTGTCTTCATTCTTGCCTTTGGTCTTCATCAGCAATTAATGTTAATCATGCTGTAGTTGATCACCTCTGAGAAGTTTTCTGCTTTCAAGTAAGAAGGCCTGGGCTCAGGATATTAGGAATAAGCTTTCGACTTGCATAGCAGCAAGTTCATGGCACCCCGACACCTCTTTTCTATTTCTTTTTCAAAATTAGGTTTATCTAATTCATTTCCAATGAGGAGTGAAGTCATTTGAGGACATAGAAAAGCAGCCTTCTCAGCCACTGAAAATTTCAGATGTTTGTGACTGCAGCAGAATGAATATAGATAATAATAATGTGTTATATATTTTAAAAAGCTAGGAGAAAGGATTTTGGAGGTTTCCACCATAAAGAAATGATCAGTGTTTGAGGAGATAGATATGTTTAACCTGATTTAAACATCATACAATGTGTACATATATAAAAACTCCACATGACCACATTAATATGTATAATTGTTATGTTTTTATATATCAATTAAAATAAGTTTAATTAAAATTATGATACAAAAGTGGGGCTGGGAAAGCATCAGCTACTTTTCTGATCACCATCATCAAAACATCATCTCCAGAATTCTCTCCAGAGCATCATCTCTGGATTCCCACAGCTCACTGATTCTTTCATTACACAGAGAGAGAAACACTTCCCAGGGCTTCCTCAGCACCCCCAGGAAGTTGGGTGTTAACATTATTTTGGACTCCCAAAGCATGGAAATTAATCCATTAATTTACTTGGCCATATGACATGAAAGAAAGTTTAGTTTTCTAAGAAAATTAAAAAATTTTACTGGACTACCAGAGCTAGAATTTAACGGGGTCCTCTTTCTCTTGTAACACACTTTATGGTAGATGTAGGTAGGGATAATGGCACAAGAGGAGTTGACAGCCATGCATCTATCCACATGCACACAGACTTCCAGGAAAAATGTCATACGCAATAAATATAAGAAAGTACACAGACTTTTAAAAGCAGCCGATCAATGATTGACTCAGGGTGGACTGGGCAGTACACAGGGGCAGGGAAAACATTTTGGGGGTGATAAATATATTCACTATTGTGACTGTGGTGATGTCAAAGGTATATACATAAGTCAAAATGTAGCATGTTGTACAATTCAAATATGGGAAGTTTATGATTTGTCAATTATACCTCAAGCTTAAAAGAAACTTAGCAACCACTTTAATTCCTAAAGAACTAACTGGATGAGAATTAAAGGGGAGTAGGTGCCTAAGATAAAGAAGTAGTAGTTTTAGCATTATTTGTTCTTTAATAGTATTAAATTCAGTTGCTTACCACATTAACTAAAAGTTTTGGAAAAAACAGGTGGCACTCAAATAGGATTATAAAAAATTTAGCCAGGCATGGTGGTGCATGCCTGTAATCTCAATACTTGAGAGGCTGAGATAGGAGGATCGCAGGTTCCAGGCTAGTCTCAGCAACTTGGGAGAGTCTGTTTCAAAACAAAATTAAAATAGGGCTGGGGGTGTAGCTCAGAGGCAGAATGCTCCTGGTCCATTTCCCAGTACCAAAAACAAAACAAAAACATATGTTCTTCCTTTTACAACTAAACTATATTTAAAAGGAAGGCATGAGTCAGGCGTGGTGGTGCACGCTTGTAGTCCCAGTACTTGGGAGGCGGAGACCGGAGGATCCAGGTTCGCGGCCAGCCTCAGCTAATTAGTGAGGCCCTCCACAACTTCGTGAGACCCCATTTCAAAATAAAGAATAAAAAATAGGGCCGGGGGTGTAGCTCCGAGGTAGAACGCCCCTGGGTTCAATCCCCGGTACCACAAAAATAAATAAATAAATAAATAAATAAATAAATAAAAGGAAGGCGTGGCTAGAAACAAAATTTAGAGAAAACGAGAACATTTTGTTTTATGACTTTTCCTACCAATCTGGGGGATACCAAAGTAACTAATAATATGTATTTATGGATCATTTTTAAGTGTTCAACAGGAGACTGAAGGAAGCGGCTTCCAATACTGGGTGACTGTGAAATTATGTATTAATACTGTATATTTCACAAATACTTAATGACACAGTGCAAAGGAACAGACATGTGTTTCTAGATCCTTCACTATGCTCGGACCAGAAGGCTGGAGAAAATGGATCAAATGAGATAGTGTTTTGGAAAACAGAAGGATGCGTATGGCAAGCAAGAGCTTTTCCCCTTGAGTCACCTGCGAGCTGCTGCAGTCATGAAGCCTCGTGTACTCAGGATGTTGGGCATGTTGGTTCATCACGGCAATTTTTAAACAATTCATTCTTTAGATCTCAGTTTGGAAGAATTAAAGCTAAACCCTTCTTACACAATTTGCCATTTTCTCTAAAAGTGGAGGCTGCAAAGAAGGTCTTACAATTCAGTAACAAATTTATGCTCTTAAAATTATGTATTAAAGTCAGGTTACATTTAAGAGAAAGATTCATGCAATGTACAGTTTAAAAGTATAAGTCTTACAAATAGATTCAATTAAGATAGAGAATCTAATCCTGGTTTGATATGCAGTATTTCTTAATAACTGGGAAACGTTTTGGGGGAAAAACCCCAACACTTTATTCTTAGCTTCCCTGACACCCCTCCTGCCATTTCCCCTAAAAGAACATTTCTAGAGCACAAAATAGATTCATAATGGTTTAATTAGATACATTTTATATATCCTGAACATAATGGCTCCCATGGAAATAAACCAATATTTTGTACACAAACTTTATTTACTGTGCCACATTCATAATATACTGAGCCAAGTGCAAACATTTATTACACCCCCTGGTGTGTATGGAGCTCTGCTCCCACAAACACTTCATTATCTAGGATGACAGAGGACAAGATTAGACAAGATGGATAATTAAAATCTACATGGCAATAACAAACATGTACTTTAGATTATGATTACAACCCTCCCCCTGCTTCTTGGGACAGGATCAGCTCCAGTAATTGATTAGTGGAGTTGCTGAGGGGCATGGGGCCAGAAAAATCAAGAGGAGCAAAAGGTTTGGAAAATCGACAACTTGGCATCCTTATGTTGAAAATCCCTTGGTTTCTCTTACCCAGAAATTTACATGTGATGTCCCCCCCACATATAATTCATATGTACGATTAAAGGTATCTTAAATGAGGTTTATTTTTACAATTGCCTGGAAATTATGTGGAAGGTGATTTAAAGTAATTCATGAAAAATAATGACTTAATTTAAAAAACTAATAAAATAACAGTAACATCGGGGAGTAAATTTGCACCTTGGGCAGCAGCATTCAGAATCAAACTGATTGGTTTCTGGTGGGCCTCTCTGAGTGCTGTGGTGGGATGTGCCTCTGTTCAGTCTGGCCAGACCCTGGGGTCATTTCCACTTATTACCGTCTTCCTTAATGGCCATTCCAAAGGAAAGGAAGGAGCTTATAAATAAACCATGGGAGAGGCATGCAGACATAGCGAGTCTTCCTCTATCTTAGATTGTTTTAGGGGAAAACAAATAAAAAAGTGCCCCTGAAATAAAAAAAAGTTTATATAAAATTCCAAGGAATACCTCAGGTTTTATTGAGAATGATCTAAATTCTACCGCTTTGCTGTTTAGTCTCAAAAGCCCAAATATTATGTAAATGAAAATTCCAGCAGGGCAAGTCTCATAATTCTAAAACCACCAGGTCAATAAAAAGTAAAAAAGAAAAGGGGGAATGAGGTCATTGCACCAATGAGAGTGTGTCATGGAGATTAGCGAATCAGGTGTTATCGGAGTATTACCCAAGACTTAATTGATCACTCGAGCAGAAATAAACAGGGTATCTGAATCTCAAGAGATTCTAGATCTGGGATATTATGAGATGTGGTGATTTTAACTAATCTGACATTTTTCTCATTCTCAACTTTGAAAGCCTCATCAGCTTCAGGTTAGCTCTCACCAACGTTCACCCACCTGATTCCTAGCTTGAACTTACTCTCTGGTCACTATTCTATTATTTTGTCTTTTTCTCATTTAGAACCCACAGTGCTAGGTGGTCCTTTTCCAGTCCCCGAACTGCTGTCATATCTACTGGTCACCTGACACCTCATCTTGCTACTTCTCTCTTTGAGTGCCTTTGCACAATTCTTGTATTTAGGCTATTTTGAGACTGTCCATGAAAACAATAGTAAGTATAGCCAGAACCACTTTAGAATTTTAAGCTTTACTAATTCAAAGGAGAACAGACTTCTGTGAGGAAATCAATGGTATTCTAATTAAATTCTGATTAAAGACATGTATCTAGCCGGGCGTGGTGGCGCACGCTTGTAATCCCAGTACTTTGGGAGGCGGAGACCGGAGGATCCTGGTTCGTGGCCAGCCTCAGCTCTCTCCCTGTCTGTCTGTCTGTCTCTCTCTCCTTAGTGAGGCCCTCCGCAAGTTCGTGAGACCCAGTTTCAAAATAAAGTATAAAAAATAGGGCCAGGGGCGTAGCGCGGAGGTAGAACACCCCTGCGTTCAATCCCTGGTACCGCAAAAAAAAAAAAAAGACATGTATCTGAGGATGAAAATAAAAGGACATCAAGATGAATGGACATAAAAATAGTCAATGACGAGAAGATTTTAGAACCACAGGGCAAGTCACCTATAGATTTAAAATGGGAGTTAAAGGAATCGAGAAGCAGGGGAGGGTGCTGTTCAGTGGAATGCTGAGATCTAGAGATGGATTCGGGAATTTATTTGAGAGTGAAATTCCATTCTAAATGAATGCAAACTGTATACCTACATGGACTTAGATGAAAGGAGCGATGAGTTTCAGGATAACTAACATATTGCTCCATCTAGTGGAAATTTCAGAGTTTTCCCTTAAGTTCTCAGCAGTATTTTTGTTTGTTTGATGGTATATGAGCTGTTATTAGGAATGTTTTGCTGAGAAGCCATGGCACTAAAATCAACATCTCATAACAAAACACAAAATGTCAGTAACCTTATTAGCAGAGTTGAAAATAACACTTAAATTCTGAGGGTAAGAATCTAAGAATAAAAAAATCTAACAATAAAATATATGTAATTTTATAATTCTCTAGGAAAATCTCTAAGCAGATATTTTTAAACATACAGGCATTTATAGAGTCATCCACGTGCAGAAACTTGGGGCCACTGATGCAAATTTCCTATGAAAGCTTCTGTTTATTAATAGAGGGAAAACAAATCCTGAAGTATGCAAAACACACTTCTGCCCCTTCCCCCTGCCCCATTTTGGGGATGGATAAATTCTTTAGCCTATGTTTTATAGCTTTCCTCCTAGCAAGGTAATACATAGTCATGTATCATGTGGAATCACTTAGTAAAAATAAGAAATATGATTTTGCATAGAACTAATTTAAATAATGCAAATAAGCTAATAGCAATCCTGCTTCTGATCTTAGTGGAATTCAAACAGGGTCAGTGAGGTGGGGTTGGGTTAGAGAAGCGAGTTACATTGTGCTTCACTCAAAAACAGTGACTTTATCGTACTGCTAAGCCACACAGAAACTCCATATGCATTTTTTTGTCATTGCTTTCCACACTTTTAACACTGATGACAAATGTCCATATCAAACACAGATTTTTCCAAATAACAGGGCACACTGTGAGGTTAGGTGGAAGAGGGATGGTTTATTATTTAGACGCAAGACAGGAACTTAACAAGCAACGTGAATACAGAGATCTACTTAGCACACCTTTTCCTTCTTGCCCTTCAGATAGACCATATTTTGACTTATCAAAGCAAAGCACGTGTTGTTCACTTTTTTAATCCATGTGTTAGTCGAATGATTGTTCTGATCGAGAAAGTGAATCATGCCATGATTCAAAAGATCTGTCCTTCACATAAACCTATGAGCACACATTTAAAAAAATGGTTTACTGTACATCTTTGCATTTCTTAAGGCATGAACAATGGCATACAGATGGAACAGGTTCTGGGAAGCATCAGGTCTTCCATGACGAGGCCAGGACAAGCACACCACATCAAAAGCACACTCGAAGTCTGAACTGACGGCCTGCTGGGGCCCAGGAGCTCCTAGGATAAGAGATGGTGCTTCCAGACAAGGGAGCAAACATGTGGTTTATATGTTGTTTTTTAACTCTCTTGATCATCTGTAAGCACCAGGTACAGTTTGTTTTTCTTTACAAACTCTTCAGACTTTGGATTTTCTGCTCCCTTTGTTCAGCTTTCTGAGGAGGGTGTGGATTTTTTTTCTTTTCCTTTTTCTTTTTTAAGGAATATGGTTGCAGCAAAACAGAAAGGATCCGAAAGTGGTTAGGGGCCTTGTCTAATGCACTTTTGAAAGTCCATTATAAAGATGAATAGAAAAGCAAATGGTAGGTTTTCAGTCGACCCAGAAACCACACATAGCTATAGAAACATAATTGTGCATAGTTATTCATTCGGAGTGTGATATGTTGGTTAGCTCTACTGTTCCCAGTTTACCAGAGAACAGGGCTGTCTACTTTGCTAAACCCAGGGTCCTTTCGTAGCTCCCAGTAGGTGTCGTTGGAAACCCAGGCTTCTCTTTGATTCGCATCAATAACTTTTCTGTGAAAACACCAAAGTGAACATTAGCCAGAAATCACCTCAAGATGGCCTGATCATTGGGCCCTCTCTTGTAGGTGAGCGGAGTATACATAAGCAGTACTTTGTAAGTCAGAAAGTGTCCTCTCTGCAAATAATTGATGATTTGACCATTTTTGACCAGGAATTAACTCGTTTTTTATGTGAAATGTTTGAAATAGAAGCAGGTAGTAAAGAAACTGAGGGTAGGGACAAATCAAGATGGGGAAAGAAAGCAGTACTCCCCAGACTAAGAGTATATACACACTATAATGAAGAGCTTCTGGCCCCAGACCCGCATGTGTCCCTGCTTTGTTGTCAGGGAAGGGCAGGCGACATCAGTAGCTCTAGGAGCCCCCGCAGTGCCCGTGTCTAAAGAACACACTGTAGGCATCTGAAGGGCAAGGTTGCACTTCTGCCCCGGGGGCAGTCATGAGATGATAACCCTAAGGGATATGAGGTTACACTGAGCTTTTTTGTCCAGGCTCTGGAGGGCAACAGATGGATCTGGAAACTACAGATTAATCTGTGTGATATATACATAATCCTGTAAATAATCCTGTAATAATCACCTGGTATCATACCATAGAAGGACCAAATCTGAACAAGCTCTGTGTGACAGAAATAAAATTCAATCCTAATGAAACCAGGACGACCTTGTGGGTGCAGGGCCCCAACCAGTGCCTGGGTTAGGGAGTGGGAACAAGTTCCCTCCATTCCAGAGAGTGCAGCTGAAGGACAAAGCCTCCTGGGTGAGACTCTCACTCTCCTTTATTGTCTGCAAAAAGAAAAGACCCGTAGAAAAAAATTTCTTTTTATGGTTACTAACTTTTCACATGTGCAAAATCAAATTGTATATTTTCACTGCTAAAAGTAAAGTTGCCAAAATCAGCTTATTTTTTTTGTTTTGTTTTGTTTACCTCTAAGTTCCCTGGACACAATACTATTCCCCATTTTCTTTCTACCTGGAGTTTCTCATGACCTGTGACAACTATTCACAAAATGTGGTCTCGTTAGGGAAATGACTTACTTAAAATGACTTACTTAAAAAATTTTGGTATATGCTCAAGGTTGTTTTCTTCCATGTATCTTCTTCGAGATCTCTGGAGTTCCTCTACTCTTTGTTTCTCTGCTGCTGCAGCTTCTAAATTTCCTTCTTCCAAAAATCTAAGCAGAAAGCAGTTGATATTTTTATATGTTATCCTCTTTTTAGAAAAAGAAAATCTTATTTGCATAAAATTACACTGTGGTTGCTGTGCATAAAACACACTGAACAGTGATGCTTGGTAATGTCCCCTCACCTCTGTCCTGGGCCACACTACCTCTCTCTGCCCATCAATTAACAAACTTTTTATGCATGTGAACTGAATTATTGCATCCAGCAACATAATGGCAGGGGGGAGAGGTTGAGTGGCTTGGCCTTGCGGACTTTTCTGTGCTGTCTGAAGTTCTACAACTTGAGATTTTTCAGGACAACTGCAGAGTCCAGGATAAGAACAGCACAAAGTCACAGTTGTGCTTCTTTTCCATAGTATTAAAAGCACTTGTTAAAGGCTCTGGGATGGACAGCAAGTGAATGCGCCCCATCTATTTTAAGAACAGAGTAAGAGGCAAGGAGCTTTCCTGTTTTATTTGAGAGAGTAACTGGTAAAAAGAGAAGGTAACAGTTGGGGAAAATTACAAAAGGTCACGGAATGGAAAATGAGTAGGAAATGAAATTCAGAAAGGTAATAATGAAATAGAATTAAGAAGGAAAAAGCAGACCCAGTGGTGATTTACAAATGTTTACATTTCAAAAGGAAAGCAAAGAACAGGGATATACTATGATACACATTGTACCGAGTTAATTGATAAAATTTGAATGTCAAACAGTGAGACTGCATGTTCTGGAGGAATAATATGAGAGAAGTAAATAGTAGAACATCCAGTACTGAGAACATTTCAGCAGAAAAGACATAAAATGACAAATACATGCAAAACAGAAAACATCTTGATGGAATTTGTATGGTATATAGAATTTTTGGAAAAAAGTAAAATGAATTTTGTAGGAGTGGACATCATGAGAATTATATGATAATAATAATAAATAAGAATCAGAAGGCATTACAGATACTGCATTTTGAGTATATCTCTCACTCTATGGGGCCCAAAGCGTGATGGGCCAACTCTAGACTTTCAATCAAAGTATTTTCTGAGTGACCCTGTAACTTGTCCTTTTATTCTTAAGCTTAAAAGATATTTCATGTAATATTTTAAATTTATTATCTTTTATCATCTGTTACAGGGTAAAGAGATTAAAAATACTGGGTGAGGACTGATTATTTAGTGGAGAGTTTGTGAGTTTGTAGATGCTCAGTAAATTTGGGGGGGGCTTTGTTAAAACACAGCTGTCACCATCCGTTGGAACTCTGTGTCAAGACAAGTAATTATGTACATCCTACAAATACTACTTTATGGAGGGCACGAAACTCAAATATTGCTGAGTGAATAAGGGAACGAAGGAATGACTGAATGAATACGTAAAGATGGTGGTGAAAACAAGTCTCAATGACCTTTAAATCCTGAGTCATGATCTAGGTGGCAACCGAACCCACGCTGCCATCCCTACCTTTGATCTGGCCGGAATCGCGCATCCGTCGGAGGAAGGAGATCTTTCAGTACAGGATCTAACTCATTGAGCTCAATAGCAAACCGTGTGAAGCCATAGTAGAGCTCATAGTTGGTTGGCATGGAACCTGGAATGAGGCCAAAGTCTTATGGAAAGAGAAGTGATTTCCCTGGCGCTTAATTAATGCCAATGCTAATACAAAATTTGTGGTGACAAATATTAGATTGTGAATTTTTTTTAAGTGAATCCAATTGGTTATATTTTGCTAGGTGGGTAAGTTTATGCTGATGGTCAGAACTGATAGATTCATACATTTAATACAATCCAGTATATAAAATAAAACTTTGCACATTTAGTAGTAGTCTTTGTTGGCTACACTCCATAATTTCCCTCTCACATGTTCAACTGGGTAACTAAATGCCAGGGTGGTTAACTAGGAACATTAAAATTTTACCAGAAACACTTGAAATTTACTTCCTGTTAGAAAAGAAAAAAAGATGCAGATCTAAATTAACACTTATTGGCACTAAACTCAAGGGCAGGATCTTTGTGTGTTTTGCTCACTGAGGTATTCCAAGCTCCCAGAACAAAGCCTGATGTGTAGTCAGGACTCGACAAGTAGTTACTAACCAGTGAACTAATTGCTTTACTATCAGGAAATCTAACTACTAATCACCATCTCTTAGGAAACCAATAACTAATTTAAAAATTAGAGATTAACTGATAAAGTCCACTGAAAATAAGTGTCATGTGAAACCTTGTTCCATTTAAACTTGATATTCAGTTAGGTGCTAATGTATTACCAGAACTCTGTTGATGTTTATTAAATGTCAACATATCACAACTTTTTGTTATACAAGTAAAATGATCACTTATTCACTTATTTTGATGAGTTATTGAATTTGTGAATTATAGGTATTTGCAAGCTCTCCTTTGTTTTATTAAAATAGAGAATAAATAACATGAGTAAGGATGTAAGTTTGTATATTTCAACTTTTTAAACTCTTTAATAAATATACCCAGCTTTTTTTTTTTTTTTTTTTTTTTTTTGCGGTACTAGGGATTGAACCCAGGGGCATTCTACCTCCAAGCTACACCCCCAGTCCTATTTTTTATTTATTTTGAAACAGGATCTCACTAAGTTGCAGAGGGCCTCACTAAGTAGCTGAGGCTGGCCGCAAACCCGAATCCTCCAGTCTCAGCCTCCCAAGTACTGGGATTACAAGCGTGTGCCACCATGCCCAGTATTATACGCAGCTTTTAAAACACTACTGGCATTATATTTAGAGTGATTTTACATGTCAGATTTTATTTTATTTTTATTTTTCTGTGGTACTGGGGATTGAACTCAGAGGCATTCTACCTCCCAGCTACTACCCAGCCCTATTTTATTTTTTATTTTGAAACAGGGTCTCGCTAGGTTGTTGAAAGTCTTGCTAATGTGCTGAGGCTGTCCCAGAAACTCTAATCCTCCTGTCTCGGCCTCCCAAATACTGGGATTACAGGCATGTGCCACCAAGTCTGGCACATGTCAGATTTTAACACACTGTGTTGCAACATGTCAGAGATTTAGCCTAAAATTTTTATTATCAAGTACCAAATACTGGCTCTTACATATACCTTATTTGTTAAGTATACATACAACTATAGTTGCCTTAAGCATCTACATTTTAAATCTCACTGTTAAGGGAAATATAGGGCAAACTGGGGTGACTCGATATTCCCTAACCTTCCCTTCTGCCGCTCCAGTACCCTCCTGATGCAGGACCAGGCCAGTCTCACCTGGTCTCCAGATGCACTTTGCAGAGGGAGCCACACCACAGTAGAGTCCTTCATGCCACTTCCCAAACAGCCGGTGTACCACCTTTCCTTCCTGATCCATCACAACTCCCTGGACTTCATTCACGTTGGAGTTCCAATAATTCACCTGGAAAACCAAACCCAGTCACTTTAATAACCCCAATCTCTATAATTTCCATATGGAAAAATTTCTTAACCTCAAAGTCTCTCATTCAAACCATTTCCAGGAATCTCTCTAAAAATGTTTTATATGGAAGGCTCGCTTTCTAAGTGTTAGTTAGCTTAACTTTTAAGAAATGGATGATCTCTACTCCATCCTATCACATGACACAGAGAAGGTTCAGTTGCCAGCCCAAGAAACCAATATTAATTTATACATTAGTAATTTTTCCTCAGATCCTCTTGTCTTGAATTCTCCCTTTGCTCATGAATTTCAATTGGCCTTGCTATAGAAATAGTTGATGAGTTCTGTAATAGACCCAAACAAACATGGAGGTGATATTTTATGTTCTATTTTAGACCAGAGTGACTGGGAAAATGGTGTTCTATGGGCATTTCTATACCGAACATCGTTTCTTGTTAATAAAGGAAGTGCTTTTTGTTGAGCTTGTTTGGATTATAACAGTGGCAGGGTTGGATAAGCTTGTAGTGACTGGTAGCTATCATACACATGACTGCTCTATTCAGATATTTTCAGAAAATGACAACTGTATTTTAATTGGCTCCCTAAAATAAGATCACTTGAACGTGTTGTAATCAAGCAGGAATACAAATAGATATAGAAGCCAGAAAACTTGGTATAGGCAAGAAATGTTTTCTGGAATTTTACTTAATGCACTATTCCCTGGCTACTTAAAAAGAAAATTCTTTAACAAGACTTTTTTTTTCTGTCTTGAGATGGTGCCTTTTTTGACCTCCACATGTTCAGAAGCCTGCTTGCCTTGAGCAACTCCAGAAGTGGTCCTATTCTCTTATCTAAAATGTCCTTAAAACCAATGATACAGGATGGATTCACTTGCTATTAAGGTAATTGTACTATTTCTTCCTTAGGGAGCATTTTGTATTATTTTTTCTTTTTCTGTTCTGTGGTATTATTTACCTTGACAAATGTAAGTTTGCAAATGCAAACACTGCTTTTGGTATTTCTAATGGTTATTTCTCCATAATGCTCTATCCATCTTCTCCCACTGAGGATGTTGTGTATGCATGTGGTGACCTTATTCCACACATAGTAATCTCCATACCTGGTGAAGAATATAACATTGATTAAAAATAAGGAAGGTCACAAATATATACTATTTCTACTAATTAGAATGTTCTTTGGCCAAAGCTTCCTTTCCCCCCCGTTTCCTCTCATTTGTTTCTTCCTTCCTTCCTTTCTTCCCTCTTTTTCTCTCCCTCCCTCCCTTCCTTCAACCCAGGGGCATTCTGAGCTACACCTCCAGCCCTTTTTATTTTGAAACAGGGTTTCACTAAGTTGCTGAGGGTGTCACTAAGTTGCTGAGGCTGGTCTCGAACCTGTCTCAGCATCCCAAGTCTTGAGATTACAGGTGTGTGCCACCATGCCCGGCTATGTTTCTTGAAAACTTCTATGTGGTAATAGAAATTTATGACATGATTCATTCTCTTAAGAAACACTGAAATAGATTCTATAGCCCGGTGCTAAAGCTACAAAGTTGAATAGGGTCTGTTTCCTGCTCCTCTGGGGCCAATGGTATGACAGGGGTAGATGAATATGTAAACAAATGCTTAAACTCAAATGAACAGGGCTGTAACAGTCAAATGAACAAAGCATCCTGAGAACATAGATGGGTGAGTCCTTCATCCTTAGATCTGCCTGGAATGTGGGGCGAGTGTCAAGGAAGACATCCTGGAGAATCCCAGAGGAGGCTGGATTTGAACTAAGCTCAGAAGGTAGGCAGGAGGGCACTGTGTGCTGGGGAAAGCATCGATACAGCTCCAGGGGCCAGAACAGCATGGCCCATCTGTGTATGTGTGAATGTGTGTATGTGTGAATGGGTGCTCAAGTGAGCAGCTGGGGCAACAGGCAGGGCAGGGAAGGCCCCATTCACCTACCAAAGAGTATGGATTCCACCCTGAAGGAATGGGCCATCATGGAAGGATTCCAGGTAGGAAGAGGCTTAATAGAGTGTGTATTTAAGACCACTTGCTCTGAGAACACTGTTTCTTATTCTAAGACCAAATACAGAAATAATTATTTAGGGCCGGGCGTGGTGGCGCACGCTTGTAATCCCAGTACTTTGGGAGGCGGAGACCGGAGGATCCAGGTTCTCGGCCAGCCTCAGCGCTCTCTCTCTCTCCCTGTCTCTCTCTCTCTCTCTCTCTCTCTCTCTCTCTCTCTCTCTCTCTCTACTTAGTGAGGCCCTCCGCAACTTCGTGAGACCTAGTCTCAAAATAAAGTATAAAAAATAGGGCCGGGGGCGTAGCGCGGAGGTAGAACGCCCCTGCGTTCAATCCCCGGTACTGCAAAAAAAAAAATTATTTAGGAAAAAGACAGACAAGCAGCCGGGCGTGGTAGCACACACCTGTAATCCCAGCAACTTGGGAGGTTGAGGCAGGAACATCACAAGTTCAAGGCCAGTTGGACAACTTAGTGAGACCATGCCTCAAAATAAAAAGAGCTGGGGATGTAGTTCAGTGGAAGAGCACCCATGGGCTTAATCCCCAGTATGAAAAAAAAGACAAGTGTAACTAAGATAGCACAAATCTAATGCAATTCAGGGGAATGACGGTATAGAATTTCTGCCAAGGAACAAAATGACATAGCTTTAAATCACATCTAAATTTGCACATTAAATATACTTTCAAATACTATGTCATTTCAAACAAAATAAAATGTTATAATGTGGGCACAATAGACACTAAGAAAGCTTTCTTCTTCATGAATTTTCAAATATTGAAGATTTATCTCCCTTTCCTTACCTGCCTTTATATCCAATCCACCAACAAATTCTGTCATTCAAATAGAAACGAAACCAACCAAACAAGAAACAAAGGCAATCAAGCCCTTGGCCTCAATGAAAAGTTCAATTGATTTAAAAAGATTTATACAGCCGGGAGTGGTGGTGCACAACTGTGATCCCAGTACTTGGGAGGCTGACACAGGAGGATCGCAGGTTTGAGGCCAGCCTCAGCAATGTAAGGAGCCTCTGTTTCCAAATTAAAAAAAAAAATACGGCAGGGGTGTAGCTTGGAGGTAGAATTCTCCTGGGTTCAATTCTGCAGTTCCCCCCCCACACACATCCAAAAAAGATTTATAACCTATATCCTCTAAACCTTTTCATATCCTCTCAAATACAACCAAAGAAGGACCCTGCCATTCTTCTTTAATAAAATAACTTAGAAATTTAAGGTAAGCCCTGGATCTAAGATGAAGTTAAAAGTAAAATTATAATTTGTATAGAAAATAAGTCACTAAAAGAAGAACCTTTCATATAAAATGCAAACGAGCATGGTGACTGGGACATAGTAGGTACCTGGTTTGGGTTGATGAATGGAAGACGTGAAGAAATAAACAGAAAACTTTGGTCTATTTACTAAAGTTCTCATTTGTTTTTGTGGGGGTTCATCCTCAAAACTGTGGAGAAGGTAACAGACACTTGGGGCATGAAAGGAAATGGCCCTGTGGAATCTTCTAGAATTTAAAATACTCATTTCTGATTTAGAAAAATAGGTAAGAGGCCAAAAGAGAGAGGGGAGAGCCACTTACTTTGGAAGCATGACATTCAGTGTCCCAACTGGCAGGATTTCCATTGACTTTCCCCAGAACTTGTTTTTCCATCTGATATCTAAATGACATAGACAGAGGACAATATATATATATATATATACTCTTTATCTAGTCATTTGTTCCATAAAAACAAACTTCCATATTATGCTTTACAAACCATTTTTGTAATTACAATTTGTTCTATATTATGGATTAAACAAGTGCCTGAAGATGGCCCAAGGTGAAAGTATTAACTATAATCCTCCCACCAAAAATCTACTATAGAGCCTTCTCCATAATCATGCTCCATATTTGTTTTTAACTAACAAAACTGGGAGAAGCCTGGAATAAGATATGAGTGTATGAATATGTGTGTGTGTGTGTGTGTGTGTGTGTGTATGTTCACATACACATATAAGCACATACTCTACATTGCTTCATGTCCAGAGAGTAATAAATGCTAAGTTGTAGCTAAATGGTATAAATAGTTAACATATAGATCAAGCCTGAGGTATATGTAAAAATAATTGCAATATAGGAATGCCACTGATCCATATACACATCTCCCCTACTACATGGAAGAATTATATGACTTGGGAGATGAGTAAAAAAAGAAATACAGACATAGATTTATGAAAAAGTAGGATTAATTTAATGGGTGTGTTCTTCTCTGGTTGTTACAGCCCGAGCGAGGCCCAGAACTTCATCTCACACGGCCTCATGCTCCCTTGTGGAGGCGTGCATCTATCTGGCATTGGTGATAACCGCCTGGTACCATTTTGATGAACTAAGGAAGCTTAGTGCCGTCACTACACAATTTCTCACTTTGTAACATTCTAAAAGAACAATGGACACTAGTAAGTAGAAACTTCAATCCAAACCCCTAAGCCTAAGTAAGTTAAAGGCCATACATTACTGCAGTGTTTATACAATCATCCTTTGGTATACATGGGGAGATCGGCCCCATTATACCTGCAAATACCAAAATCTGAGGATGCTCAACTCCCTCATATAAAATTGGCTAAAAGTTTTTACATATTACCTATGCACACCCTCCCATATACTTTAAATCATCTTTCGCTTACTTATACTACCTAATATAATATAAATGCTATATAAATAATTGTTATACCATATTGATTAGGTAGGGAATAAAGACAAGAAAAAAGTCTGTACATGCTCAGTATATGTACATTTTTTTCCTGAATATTTTCCATCTGAGGTTGGTTGAATCTATAGAGGCAGAACCCATGGATATGGTGGCTGACTGTGTATCTAAGGCCACAGAGATGTGCCACAGAGCTGTCTTTCAGGATTCAAATCTCTTTGCACACCCCAAGAGACAAGAAGGCCACGCACATCACCTCCACATTATAGATGCAGACAATGAGGCACTGTGAGGTGAAGCAGTGGCTCCAAGCCGGCAGAGTGAGCACGGGTCTCAGCTCTTCCACAGGCTTTGCTTCCCAGATAAACTGTCTCATCTCCTAGATGACACAGTTTCACTTTTAAACCAGGAAGTTTAATTTCTCAAACCAAGCTCCACACCAATTATCTGAATCTTCTGAGTTCCAAGGGTGCAAATCTAAACTGAGTACAATGTTCCTTCAAAAGCTAGAAGTTTTTTCATAGGCTCATAAATTTGACTATAAATTATCACTGAAATACAAACCTTGCCAAAACACAAAATTCTTTGATTCACAGTGACAGGCAGAAATGGGTGGATGATGGCTAACCTGGTAATTAAGAACAAGAAAGGAGATGAGGAGGACAGAGTTAAAATCTTCATCAGTGATTTTTTTTTTACAATGTAAAATGGTCACCCCCCCCATGAAAACTACAATTCATGCATTTCTATTAGTGAATTACTCTCAAAATGTATAAGTAAATCTTTAACTTTTAAGACTTTGTGCTTAAATACAGAGAACTTATACACACTTGGAGGGAATAAGGATGCAGATGAGTGGGTTTTCTGTTAACTGGCATCATAACTCACCTCAAATGGATAGTTATTAAAAGGCTGTTTTTATCCCCAACACCTCACTTACTTGTTCTGAGAAAAATCGGAATCCCTTGTCTTCTCGAATGCATTCATACGTCTCCCCGAGGACTGGGTTGAATGGCTTACTTCCTGCTCTGAAATAGGTGGAGCAATATCCTGAAACTGCAAATGCAGCAACGAGAACCTGTTAAAACATTCAAGAAAGGAAAATAATATAGGAGCAACTACTGCCAGGTCTGCTTGTCCCTATTCCTGGAGAATTTCCACATTCCATGATGATGGGTGTTCATTTGATGCTGTTTGCATTTTATCAATACATGGGGAAAAATAAGTTAAAATGAGGTTATACTCCTTCCACGGGACCAGCAGGCCATTGAGGTCCAGTGCTTTTCATTCCTATGTCCAGCCGATTTCATGAGTACAGCAGAGTTCAAAGGTTCTGAAACTAAGTTATACTGCATGCACAGTCGTAGCACCACATGCAGGAGGGTTGTGGCTGCTGGAGCCTGTCAGAGGACAGGACAAATTTTCTAGAGACATATGGTATAAAGGGCAAAGTACCAACAGCAAGTTACTTTCTTAGAACTAAGTTCCTGGACAGATGGGCTGTCTTGGCATTCAGGAAAAGATGATAAAGTGAGACCTGGCATGCCTTCAACTTCTAAGGAGAGTGATACCTTTGCATCCTAACTTAAAGTACACTCTAGACCATGCATAAGTTGCAAAATGTTTATCTTCCAGTAATGGTAGCTGGACCTAGTTAGCCCTGCTTGATTATGCAAACACACCAATTCCTGTGTTATGTATGCTGGGAAATGTTATGCATGTTATGCAAAACCCACATGTATCATTGTAATGGCTGTGGCTTAGCCAAGGTCCCTCAGGGCGTCACCCTGTCATTCATTACCATGCGCTCATATGGATCATCCGTCTCTGAAGCCTTGTCCAGCAGCTCGCTGTACTCAATCTCCTCGCAGAGATGCTGCAGAGTGTTGAGTGGCTCGTTGAGCTCCACGGGCATCGAGACTTTTGACAGGTCTTTACCAATGTTGTTCCTCAAGATATTCCACAGGTTAATGTTACTGGTGTCCGGGCAGGGAGCAGGCAGGCAGGTGCGACGGCCGTTTCGGAAGGCGCCTCCTGTAAGCTCCCCATTTAGAACTGGGAGAGGGAGATTTATAAAATCAGGGAGGAAAATAACTCCTTCGAGTAATTCTGATTGTGATACATTTCTTGAGGCTTCATCATATTGCCTCAAGAATAAATGGAATTAAGCCGGGCGTGGTGGCACACACTTGTAATGCCAGTACTTGGGAGGCGGAGACTGGAGGATCCAGGTTTGCGGCCAACCATAGCTACTTAGTGAGGCCCTCCGCAACTTTGTGAGACCCAGTTTCAAAAAAAAGTATAAAAAATAGGGCCAGGAGTGTAGCTTGGAGGTAGAATGCCCCTGGGTTCAGTCCCCAGTACCGCAAAAAAAAAAAAAAAGAATAAATGGAATTATTTCTACATGAGGTTGTGAACAAATGCATAAAATGTCAGAGGATAATATTTTTAAACAAGGTGCTAAATATACTTACATATTATATAAGAAAAGGTGAGTAAAATAAAAATATATTTGATAAAAAAGATCCAAACTTTGGGTATGAGCAAGATTTAAAACTTTTTCACTTAACCATAGACTTAACAGAATTTACAACCATTTACCTCAACAGATAATGCAAAATATAATTTATGGAACAATCAGCTGGAAAAAGAACAACTAGGGTAGAGGAGAGAAGAACGACTGTTCATTAATTTCCCAGAGTTGTAATTTGGCATGTAGATTAGAACAACCTGGAAGCTCAAATGATGCATACTTTGCCGAGAAATATTGTCCGCCACGCTGGTGTTGTCTTCAGATATATTATCGCTCACATCACTGATGTAAGACTCATCATCTGAAGCCTAAGGAAGGAAAAGACACGGAAGGGTCAGAATTCTTGTTCTGATTCTTGTCCCAAAAGCTCAGATAATTAAACGAGTATGAAGAAAGACATATTGCTCAAATGAAAAGCAGAGTCAGAGTGGGAAATGTGTTTGGCATATGTACAATGAACACTTGAGGGTCTCCCGTGAACCAGGGTATAAGATTGCTAGAATGGACCCTTTGTCTTAAGTAGCTCCTTGTCTTGGTTGGGGCAGGAAGCTGGGAGAGGCCAGTATATAACCAGAAATAGTTAAGGAGAGTATAGAAAGAATATACATAAAGCAAGGCCCTGTGACTCCACTTAGAGGACTCAGGAGAGGCTGCCCAGGGGAAATAAATGAACTGGGTGAGTGGAGGAGAACAAATAGGAGTTGCCCAGTCATTACAAAGGGAGAAGCATGGGAAAAAGGGAGAAGGCAAAGGCAAAGACTCTGAGAGAAACATTTATTGTAGGAATACCAAGTAGTTGAGAGCAGCCGTGACAGGGGATGGAGAGAACAAGAAGAGGGCATGACAGTGACAGGCTTTCATGCCAACGCAAAGGGCTCGTGTATAGCTCCATGGGTTATTAAAAACCATCAAAAATGCCAGGGAATGCTAAAGTCCAACTTGGTTTTCAGGGAGATCCTTGGCAGCTTTCCCTAGGGAGGCTGGATGATGGGATACTGTGCAGATCCAGGCGAGAAACACTGACGACTTAGAATCAGGTAGCTGCAGTGAGGCTGGGGAAAGATCAAGAACTTAGCCACTCTTTTCATGAGAAAAGCATGGAACTGAAGTGAAGCCACAATTAGCACAAAAATAACATTAAGGAGCAACATACACACTAAGGGGAGTTAGAGAAGATAAGAAAAGAGAGGACCTTAACAGGAATGGTAAAAATCAATATTTTTATTAGACAAGAAAACTGTTAACAGTTATTTACTTTCTTCAAAGTAGAAATAGTGTTTTTTGACATAAAAATAAACAATCCAGGCAGGCGTGGTGGTGCGTGCCTGTAATCCCAGTATTTGGATTTGGGAGATAGGAGGATCACAGGTTCAAGTCCATTCTCAGCAACTTAGTGAGACCTTCAGCAAGACCCTGTTTCAACATAAAAAAAAAAATTAAAAAAAGTGGGGGCTTGAGGTGTGGCTTGGAGGTAGAATGCCTCTGGGTTCAATCCCCAGTACCAAAAAACAAAAATAAAAACAAAAAAACCCAATTTTATTTTAAAAATACAGAAATTACATGAGGGCAAACAGATGAGTATGAGAATAATCCATAATCCTATCACCCAAAGAAAATTACTTCTAACATTGGGGTGGGTATTATCCCTACTTTCAAAATGCCTATATAAACACATTGACACATCTATCTTTAGCTACTAAAAAGGAGATCAGTTTTCATATTGTTTTATAGTGTTCTGAATACATTTCCATTATAGTGAGTATAACTCTCCATCTATATTTGGAAAGGCAGCATATTTCATTATATATGTATGACACAAATACTATGAGAATATGTGAAGGTATTACTACCAATCTCACTAACTCATGTAGAGAGGAAGGAGGAGAGAATGAGGTGGGAAATGGAGGGAAATTCACAAAGAGCTGTGTGCATGTATGTTTTTTATCACACTGAACCTCACTATGATGTATAATTGCAATATACTAACAAGATAATTTAAAAAAACTACTCCTATACAAATTGAAATTGAGTTTACTCTTTTTTCTACTTTAATGATATATTACAAATTAAAATCTTTCATTATCAATTTTTTAAAAAAGAATTTAACCAGCATTTAGGCGGTTCCTAACTTTTTACTGTTGTAAACAATAGTTGGATGAACATCTTTGTAAATATATTGTTTGTGAATCTTCCTGGTGATTTCATTAAAATTTTATTCTAGCCAGGCATGGTGGTACATGCCTGTAATCCCAGTACCTGGGAGGCTGAGACAGGAGGATCATAGGTTTGAGGATGGTTTCAGCAAGTAGTAAGACTCTCATCAACTTAGTGAGACCCTGTTTCAAAACAAAAAATAAAAATAGGGCTGGGGGTGCAGCTCAGAGGTAGAATGCCCCTGGGTTCAAGCCCCGGTACTGCTTACACATACACAAAAATTTATTCTATTTATTTTGTTAAAAATTTTATTTACCTATTCTAAGATAGATCAAATGGGTCATTTTCAGGTTTAATCACATGTTGTAGAACTGCTCTCCTGAGAGATTGTATTTTGTTCTCTCCGGTAAAAGATGGAAATATCCATCTTTCCACATCCACATAAATAGTACACATTATCAATTTTGTAAGTATCTACCTAATATACATAAAAGATCCCTGTAATGTTTGAATTTCTTCTATTGTGATGAAGTTTATGAGATAAGTTGTTTTCTTTCACACATTTTTCTTTCTTCATATACATTGCCTTTTTTCCTAGCTTGCAATTTATTTATTTATTTTGACATGGACAGAGGTTTATTTAGAAAAGTAGGAAATACACATTCAAGGGAGAGTGCAGACCATCTAAAGAGGGAGAGAGCGACCTTTTGGGAGAACGGGACTCTTCCTTCATAGGGGACTTCTATGAAGGGCGGGCAGGAGGTCTGTGACGATGACCTCAGGGTGGGCAGGAGGTCTGTGACGATGACCTCAGTCCTGTAGTCACAAGGTGATTTAGGGTGTTCCTGGTCCTGACCTGCAATTTATTTTGTAATTTTGTTTATGCCAACTTTTTTGCCATAAAATTTTAAAATTTGTAGGTAATAAAAAACAACTAGCTTTTTATCTTTAAGGTTTCTGGATTTTTTGCTAATGTTTTAAAAATTACAGTTGAAAAGATCTGATATACCTAGAGTGATGGACAGAATGATTGCATGTATGGATGATTAATGGGAGTTTTGCTTTTACACATATAATAAATCTATAAAGATAGAAATTGATAATAAGGTATTTTTCTGGTTCACATTTTCCTGCTGCACCTGGTTCCCACAAGTTTTCGTTGGCTGCAAGAGAGCATCGGGCTCATAAAAGTTAAATTCTTTAGTTTCGTTGAGAAAAAAGTAAATAAAATTCTTCCATTCACTTTCTCTGAAAAAATCTAATCATATTCAATTATGTTTGAGGGGACAAATGCCTACTTGAATCAAACTCATATCGCATGAGTGTTTATTGTTTGAATGCTAAGAAACATTCATATTTATTCTACAAAGAACTATAAACAGTCTTCTAATCTTCTTCAATTTCTGATCTCTTCCAAACTAATAATATATTATTAAAATGATCCAATATCACTGGTATAAAATAATTCTATAACGACGGTGGGCCCTGAGTAAGATGTGCACATGTGTGCATGCACGTGCGTGCAGTTACCAAGTCTGGGTTATCTTGCTATGGCTTCCTCACGTGAGGTCCTGTACAGAGACCAAGGCTCTGCAGTACATAAGGAAATAGTTTGTCTTCTCCCTTATGGTCAAAAAGTCCTGGAGCTAAATACTTCTCTTTATGGATTTTGGGATTCAAAAGAGTTCAGGAAATATCTTTTCCCCTAAATGTGATCAGGGATGTAGCATTGCAGAACAAGCTTAAAAGCAGAGGCAAGGCAGGTAGATCATTCTGGAAGCAGAGGCCATTTTTTTTCAAGGAGCTGAGTGTTAAGTAAAGTGTACTGATAGATAACACACAAAGAAGACTGTTCCCTCACTCATGGAAAATGTCGACGTAAGGCAGCTAAAGCCTGGATGCTCCTCAGAATAATGGTAATGTGCTAGAAGCTCTCCTTCCTCTGTTCAGTTAGCAAACATATTTACTGGGCACCTGATCTGGACTTAGTAGAAGTACCACAGTGCTGGAGACACAGTGCAAAGTCTCTGCCTTCGTGGAACTTTTATTCTGTTCGGGGAGACACACAGAAAATGAGTGAAACATAGGAAATACATATTCTGTTAGTGCTAAGTGTGAAGGAAGAAAACTAAGGATGGAAGAGGGATCTAAAAGTCTAGAGGAGAGGAGGAAAGGCAGCTTCAAGTTGTAGATAGGTCAGCCTGAAGGTGACTTTTGAGTAAGAGATTAAAATACTGAGTGTGTGTGTTTGGGGTGGGGTGGGGCAGGGAGCTGAATGTGCATATCTCTGGGAGAAGCAATCCAACCAGGGTGGATGGTAACTACAAGGGCCCAGTCTCCACTGACAGCTGTAGCGCAGTCATGCAATGTGCGCCCACCCTGCAGCTGCTGCTAGGATTCACACATGTATGTTAAGTTCACTGTGTGGGCCTGCGAAGTCTGTTAGTATGAAGACTCCAAGAGCCTTCTAGGGGGCCCTCATCACAAGGAAACTTAGAGACAGGGCAGATGGGCTTGCCCCAGTAACCAAGCCCTAACTAAAGGTTAGGAACAACTCTGAGCATGTCATGGTAACGATCACTTGAGTTTATCTCCTGGTCTAGCCCCTTCAAATTCTGTGTGTGTGTGTGTGTGTGTGTGTGTGTGTGTGTGTGTGTGTTACTGGGGATTGAACCCAGAGGCTTTCAACCTCTGAGATACACCACCAAACTTATTTTTTGTTTTGAAACAGGGTCTTGCTAGGATACTGAGAGTCCTGCTAAGTCCAATCATCCTCTTGTCTCAGTCTCCCAAGTACTGGGATTATAGGTGTGTACCACCACACCTGGCCCCTTCAAATTCTTAAGACTGAATGTTGTTATAAAGGGAGAAGATGTAAGTAAAAGCAATTGCTTTGAAAACCTGTAAAATACAAGGCATGAGAAATAGGTTCACAGTCCAGTTCATTCCAGGTGGGTTGTAGAAGAGAATCACCCTCCTTGCTCCAGCAAAGGACACAAGGTGTCTTTAGCAAATTGACAACTGCAGGAATCACTCCTTTGGCCACTGGAAGGCTCTGAAAGAATAGAGGTAGCACAAGGCTGCACTGGAGATCAGGGATCACATTATAAGGGTCATCGTATGATGGCTAAGTAGCTAGATTGCTATCTTAAGGACACTAGGGACTAGGCACATGATCAGATTTGCCTTTTAGGAATGTTAATCAGGATGCCCAGTGGAAAATGCATTGGAGAGGATAAGAAAGGCAGGAAAACCAGTTATGGGACTGAATGGGTAATCTAGGTGGGGAGAAGATGGGTTGGACTGGAATCGTGGCAGGGAAGCTACAGGAAAATGTGTGGATCTGACAGTATCTACATGATTGAAGCTACAGAAGCTAGCGAGGGGGTCAATACAGGTGGAAATTAGAGAGAAGGAGTAAAGGCAAATGCCTAGTGTCCAAGAGCCTAAGAGTGAATGAGGAGGGTGGATGGCTGCTTTTACTCCTTGGCAGGCCGTGGTATGTGTGGAAGGGATTTCGTGATAGTTTTTTATTTGGACATGTTGAATGAGAGATTCCATGAGCCCTGAAGAGGCAATGTCTAACAGGTAGTTGTTACATGGGCCCTGAGCTGACTCTGTTTCTCTCCAGACCTGCTCTGTCCTTGTGCTTTAGACCTGCCTATCAAAACACCTGACACATAATCCCCCTGATAGCTCAGAAAAAATCATGGCACCTCAAAGTGAACCTATCTCCAGGCTGCCCTTTACCTCCTCATCCCTCTCTCTGCCACGAGGCTCATTCTTCCTCCTGCGAGTGGTACTCCCCCTTGTTTGGACTCATGTAATAATCTCCTTCACAGCCTCTTCATTTCTGTATCCCCAGTGTCTAGGGAGAGATAGCTGACATCCAGCTGGGCGTCAGGCCCAGAACTTGGGAACAGGGAAATAAGTGTGCCCTCAGAAACATAAGCTCTGAAGTCATTGAATGATGGATCCAAGCTCAGATAATGTGCAGTTAAGTTCCACTGGAACCTGATTGAAGAAGGATGGAGATTGGTCAGCAACAGGAGTTCAGAAAAGTCAGAGTCAGAAAAGAAATTTCAGGTAGCATGTCTCCAGCATGGTGGTCCCTGGGGGTGGGGACACAAATTCTTGTCAATGTGGCAGCATATCTCTACAAAGGGGAGAAAGCAGCATAGGGAGCTATAACTTCCTGACCCTCCCAACCTTCAGTTCACTCAACTCACTTCTCTCTTTTGTTGCTCAACAAGCAACCTCCTGACTATAATTAGTTTTGCCATGAGGATTTGCCTTGGGAAAGAGGCAGTAATAGCCAGCATGATATTCTGTTCATCTGATAGCATATATTACCACTACACATAATTAAACTAGCCCTCTGGATAATGGATGGGAGTCTCTCTGAACCTGTTAATGTGTGCCTGGGGATCTGAGAGACAGCTGCATGTCTTCGTGTGCTAACAAATTCAGCACCTGACACAAGAACTCTATTTTACGTTTCCCATTCTCAAAGCATTATGTGTTTATTATTTCTTTGTCCTTTCCCACTTTATTTTTGTTTCTAAAATCACTTATAATGCCAAATGTTCAGAAAACAGCTACTATTGTCGGAATGTTTCCTTCCCATCTATTTTCCATGCATATGTAAATAACATTTAGCAACTATTTTATTTTGTAAAAATTATGTGGGAAAGAGTTTTGGCTGCTTCCCCTATGCAAACAAAACAAAATAAATATATCAAAGCATATTTGAGTAAATTTCAGTAACAGAACTAGTTTCTGCAACCTGACCAAGAGAGAGGTTCCCTGTTTCCAGAACTTGCCAAGAAGCATGAAAATGAACAACAATCCAATAAAGCTTTTGTGGTGGCCAATGGCTAGCCTCCCAGAGCCCTAATTACCCAACTAGACATTACCCTTGCTAGACATTATCATTTTAAGCTCAAATGTCACTGGTAAAGATATATAATAGGTATGGTGTCTGTGTGCATAAACTCTAATTTTCCCATTATTTCTATATTTAATAGTTGCCTTCTATAAAGAACTCTGTCATCAACTACTTGGTTGCCCTGAAATACATATCAGAGGAGAAAGTCAGAATAAATGATCTTTTCCTTTTATTCATCAAACATAAGAGTAGTAAGTTGATGCCCAGAAGTGTTGCCAAGTGCTCAGTAAATGGGAACCATTATGGCTTGCATACTTGTGGTTCTGCTACAATACGAGCATTTCACCATGAGGATGTAAACAAACTCAATGCTAAAGTTCCATGGTCTCGCTTTTATTAACTCAAACTCATAGCCCTGTGCAGTTGAGGCTGCTGCACCCAGGAGCCTTACCTCGTTCTCTGACGAGCTTGCAGAGAGGAGCACCTCTTGGGCATCGAAGAACTCAGACACAGATTCTGACATGGAGAGACGGCTCTCATTGGCTACTTGCTGTGACAGGGGGAGACTCACATGGATCTGTTCACCAGCCTACCAAAAAGAGAAGCATTCTGTAGAATCATTTTTCCCCTGTTGGAATAGCTATTCCTTTAAATTGGTCAGATTTTTAGAGAGATCCACACTGTTAAAAGTTTGGTGACCGTAAGTACTTTTCACTTGCTACTACCTGAGTTTCCCTCCAGTATGTCGAAAGACTCCAAAAGGCATAGTTGAAAAGTGTTGGTACCATGACTTGGCTTTAAATCTATATTCATATGATATTAAGTGGAATGTAACAGGGTAAACCCCTATTAATAACCTGAATTGGCTGCACAGACAAGTTCATTCTCTTATTCTTAGGAATGTCATTACTAGTCATATTCTGACCAGTATACTAAACTTTGAGAAGTATTTTTACAAACTATTAGAAACATACTAAGAAAACAATGTATAAGTCTAATATATAAACAAATATATATAAAAAGAATATGTAAAAATCATTTTCCAATTGATCATGAATTTTAGACAATGAAACATGACCACAGTATTGAACATTACTTCAAATTGTATTTTTATTCACTAAGTGGTAAATAATTGTTTCCAAGGAAGCCCTTTAAGTTTTAGTCAGAAAAAATATATAAATAGATACACATATATATGTTCTAAAGCACACTGGGTTGAAAAGAAGATTATAATTGAGGATTATTAAGCAATTTTTGAATGATAAATTGTAGAAATACTTCTAAATTCTGGGCAGTTGAATAAATATAAATGTCATCAGAAATCAGAGGTCCTTGGAGGTGAAAGAACATGGGGTAGGCAACTTAAGTCAAAGATAAACTGTCTTGGGATAATATTTCCTATGCAGTTAGATGGTAGAACACTTGCAAACTGTATATTTCCAATAAAATATAAGTTTTTGGTACAAATACGACCTTAGTTAAAACTCTCATCTTGCTACATGTATCGCTGTGTATAAAGCACTAGTATTACTGTTGAAAAGTGTGCATTTTCATGACTATAAAATAATAATTTAACAAAAGGCCATACACAGAATTACACACTTAAGTTTAATCCCAATTCTAAATATTCTCCAATTCTATTACCATTTCTTCAAACTGAAAAATAGAATAATAATAGCACCTACCTTGAAGGGTTGTTGGAAATATCAAAGAAGACAACACATGCAAAGTGTTTAGCACAATACCCAGCATGCAATAAGCACTGGCTTGCCACCTGTTAGCTATGAATTATCATCACCATCATCAGTAAGAGCTGTAGCAGCACCATTAGTATTATCTTAGCAAGATCAGGAGATTTCTCTCTTTAGATAGCTCTTTCAGAACAAACCTTAAGAAAACTTTTTTTTTTGGTGGTACTGGGGATTGAACCCAGGGGCATTCTACCTCTGAGCTACACCCCCAGCCCTATTTTATTTTTTATTTTAAAACAGGGCCTCACTAAGTTGTGGAGGGCCTCACTAAGTTGCAGAGGTTGGCCACGAACCTGCGAAGCTCCTGTCTCAGCCTCCCAAGTACTGAGATTACAAGTGTGCGCCACTAAGCCCGGCTTACGAAAACTTATTTTGCAGCTTCTCAACTAAAAATGTTTTCTCCCCCAACATTTCATTAGCCATTCAATGATAATGAACATTTTAAATGAAGAATGAGACAGATGCAAGAAATTAACAAGCCAGGGTAGACATATAAATTTAATATTTGGTGGCATCAGGTGAACTCAGGAATAAATAAAAATAGACACGGATCACCAAGAATAAGTGATGCCAAGCTCATATACAGCCTTTACTCCAGAGAACACTGAACTGTCAGCAACACAAATATTTATGGAGGGAATCTCATTAAAACAGTGAAATAACTCTAAAAATAAAAATATGCAGTAAATTTACATGGTATGAAATAGGTACTCTACATCTATTAAAAATGAGTCTTACCTCATCAGGGCTAGGAATAATATTTACACTGACAACCTGATCACAAATAATAGACTCTGAATGTATTCTGTTCAACCGGCTTCTTAGTTCAGCATTCTGGTTGAGTGCCTTAAAATAACAAAAACCGCACTTGTAATTTCAAATTAATAAGCAAGCACAAGACAGAACAAATACACAGGTACAACTTAGACAACAAAGTCGGTGATGTTGTTAGCTCTAACTTTTGTGATCATCATGAGCCAGATTCTATTGGCTCAGAATTATGATATTAATTTTTTGTAATATAAGATCACTGTTTAGTAGGTTAGTGGACTGAAAGAGTTAATGGATTTAATAAAACTGATTTATGGATATTTCTCTCTCTTACAGTCAGGCCCACTACATCCAAGCCCAGTCTACTACCACATATATATTACTTTTTGCAGCCTGAAACCAGCCTTTCTCTCCCTTGCTCGCTCCCTCCCTCCCTCCCTCCCTCCCTTCCTTCCTTCCTTTGTTACAGTCTCTAAAGTCACTTCAAAGTCAGATAGTTATCTTAAAAATTATTTGGAAATGGAACAAAGAATGAGTTGACTTTAGTTTATAGAATTATATTTTAGCCTGGTTAAAGGAAATAGTTGTATTTTCATTTTCCAGGAGCATTTAATGAATGAATATGGCAGTGTAGCAGAACTAACTTGAGTGTAGACCAAAAGGTGTCTTCACTGACCAGTGTAGACATTGACAACCATAATAAACATAGCACCGATAGTAAGCCAACTCCAAGTTAGCTACATCATACTTTCAGTATGCCAAACATTAGCATCAGCAAAACACCACTTGCTACAACACAGTTTAGTGCATGCAGCAGCTGCATTTATTTTGAGAGCAGAACAGCCTTACGCAAGCACGGCCTCCCAACAAGGCCCCTGTGGACAAAGGTACCGTGACCTCTCTGGGAATGCACATACACATATGCATGAGAATATGTTCCATTTATAAAACAGAGATGTGGCTCACTGGAATTATATCAGTCCTCAAGTATAACCCCTGAATAAGGACAAGGCCCAGTGAAAACATGGACAACTCCTTTCCTTCCCATTACAATTAGCAGTTAGAAGGAGGTGGATGTTTTAGAGTAGAGGATAAATGTTAGGATAAAATAAGCCATCTGTCCCAGGGAATGGGCATTCTGCTTCATTCAGTCAGTGGATATAGTAAACCAAGACATGTACAAATATAATATCATAATTATAACTCTGTACAGATTAAAACACCCAGGGTAAACACAAAGGAGCTCAGTTCTCCACTTGCACTGAGCAGAGCATCCTCCAGGAGCCTGGAGCAAGAACTGCCCCTTCTCTCCTCTCTCCATCCTGGCTCCCCACTTCTTCTCTCCCAGCTTTTGCTTTTTGAGGACAGAATGGTTCACTCATAGTGTTTGGCTTTCATTTAAAGCCTTCAGAACCACTTTGTAAAATATATCAAATAACACACCTGATCTGGTGTGTCAAGTGTTGGTGGATACAGATCCAATATCCATTATGTTTGGGGGTAGGAGGAAATATATCTCTGGTTATCTGAGAAAACAGGGATGTGTTAGAAAAAATGGTGATTATGTTCTTAGTAAATAAACCATGTGCCTTATAGGAAGAGCCCTAATATCTATTCATCTTGCAAAACTGCTCAGGATCATTTTTCTTGGAGCAAAATCTCAAATACTTAGAATTTGCAAGGAAAAATACTGTGTTAATCTTCTCCTTCATGACTACTAAAGACATGCTTATTTGTTCTTTCATCATTTCTCTGCCTACAAGTTTATGCAAAGTCATCTTAGTTATTGAAATATTTGGAACAAGATATATTTTGCCTCCATCTAAGTGGGAGGGATTGGTAAGGCGTTTGATGGGTTTAATTGCAGAATCACAGTCTTGACCTGAGGGTTCTACACAAACCTCAACTAATGGTTCCCCTAAAGTGACTGCACCTTCTGTTGCCACTGGAACAATGTTAATGAAACAACCCCACAAACTCTCAAGGGCAAGGATAAGTAATGCTTTTCTTCAGGGTGAGAATATAAAACATGGGTATCCCATTTATAAGGAAAGTTGTAGAGTTGTTTGCTCTTAATATTTAAAATATTAAATTCTCATTTAAGCTCTCACCTCATCCAATATTCATTAAGTGTGGTCCTGCCTATGGGCATGTGCGAAGGGTACACAAGGTAACTTCTAGTCATTAATATCAATAGGGATTAAGCTAAATTTTTTTAAAATCTGAAAATAATGTTTTCTTTATTCTGGATGTAATGAGAGAAATAAAAAATTCTGGTTTGGGAGTCAAAAGACAAGGTTTTTTTGTTTTCAAGGTTATATGGTCTTGATACTTAGCCCTTGCTGGGCCTCCATTTCTTTTCTTTCTTTCTTTTTCATTTTTGAGACAGGGTCTCACTAAGTTGCCTAGGCTGGCCTCAAACTCACAAACCTCCTAACTCAGCCTCCTGAGAAGGTGGGATTATAGGCTTGTACCACCGTGGGCCTATTTCTTTGGGTAAAAAATGAGTCAGTTGTGTTGGGTAACCTGTAAAGGCCATTTCAAGTTTGACTGAAATGCTAAGTCAGAATCTTGGACAGTACTTCCTGGTTATCATTATGAAGAACAGCTACCATTCCAGGACAGTATAAAAATAACTCCAGTCTTTGGGGTTTTTTTGATGCTTACATTATGGTTAGCAGTATTCTCTACTCCTGGGGGGCTGATCCTAAGTATCTGGCTCTCTAATAGAAAAATAACAAAACTGCTTTTACATTATATGCAAAGTTTATTTTAACATTAACTGGAATGGTCTGGAGAAAATTTTTGTTACCTATGTCCTTAATTAATTCTCTTATTACTGAAATCCTGTTCTCTCCTCATGACAAACAGGTTGTATGGGAGTAAAAGAGAAATCTTCATTAACGTATTTCTTATTGAGATGAAAAAATCATAGAAGACTTTTATTCTTTAATTTTTTAGGTTGTAATTTTTTCAAACGTCAAAAATAAACTTTAAAAATCATGACTAATCCTTAAAATCAAGGATCTGTCATAGTTTACCACTACTGGAAAAGAATTATAATTCATTGCCGAAATACTGATAGTGTGCCAAAAGAAAACAGGGTTTGGTTCTGTTTTTCAGTATATGGCAATGCATTTTACTAAGTCTTATTTTACTCATATTCATAGCTGAGACAAAAGTAGGAGACTTAATCCTATTTTAACTATTTCAAACAGATGTTACACATGGGGAATTCAAAGCTAAAAGTTTAAAATTAATAATATATATTCAGCAGTAGAAAAAAAGTTGCTCTTACATAGCTCAAAAAGCATGGAAACAAATAACTCCGACTCTGGCAACCCCAGTGGTGTCGTATAAGCTGACGACCCAGCATGCCACAGCCCGTTTCTGTGTGTCTTACCTGGGCCGCTCCGCCTTTTGCCTTGATCATACGGACTGTTTTTGGAATTTGTGACAGCCAAATGTCATGGACTTTGTGGTATAGCATTCTCAGGTAGTGCTCCGGACTACCTTTAGTATTTCCCTCCCTGAAATTCAACTATTTTTTCTCTAACGATATCATAGAAATCTTGGAAATACTGAATACAGGCACTGACAGGGAAATGCTGCTATACGAATAGCATCACCAGATAATCAACATGAAAGAGCCCAGAAGATGGTGGAAATAGTGGAAGGAATGTGCCCATGAGAATGAACTGTGGCAAAGCAAGGAAAAAGGAGGCAGATCACCAGCCACTGGCGCCAACCAATGAGCAAGAAAAGCTGTGGAGACCTGTCAGTAATAGCAAAGCTCTCCTAGAGGCAACATAGGACGTCCCTAACAGGAAGGCAGCACCTTGAAACTAGGAACTGTGCCTAGTGTCTTCACTAAGCAGGTTTTACACATATTCTCACTACTTACCTGGTGAGCTTGGACTGCACTAAAAACTCCACAAAGCATGCTCATTTCCCCATGCGCGATGTCCCTCATACACATTCTAGTACATCCAAGAAACATACTATTCCTTCTCAGTCTATAAAAGAAGTTACCACTTTGAAGTTTGGAGCCAGAATCAATTACCTAAATACCTACTTCTTTAGCTATTAACCTTCGCAGACAGTGGGTGAGAATTTACCTTAGAGTGGGTTAGACAATGGCATATATATTTTACTAAGTGGAATTGTGAGTTCTGGGAAGGAAACATGGCTGCCTGATGGCTGGAGAAGGATTGGAGACACATGGAATGCTGTTATCATCATAACATCAAACCCTTTGGATAAAAGGAAAACTGGTTCAAAAGAAGTGAGAAAATGAATGCAGAAACTGTCAAAGCTAGAGCTGTCAAAAAACAAATTCTGAGCATCTCTTAAAAACCTTATTTTTTTCAATTAAAATACTATTGCATTTAGAAAATGCAAAACAAAGTAGAAAAGTATTTTTAAAAATTCATACCTTACTACCCAACTGTTGGTAGTTTGGTCTATTTCTTTCTACTTTTTTTCTTATGTGTTTTGTCATATTGTATCTGCCCCTTTTTCTTTGCATATAAGCATTTGTTTTATGTTGCAACTCTTTATTAACATGATTTTGATAGTTGCATAATAAACAATGATTTCCTATTATTGGGTACTTGTGTAGTTACTAATTTTATTAGAATAAATAATGCTGCCATGAAAATTTATGTGTGTAATTATTTTCTATATTCAGCATTACTTTCTTAAATTAGTCCTATTAGCAAGAATCAACAGGATCAATGGATTAAAAACTTTTTAAGGCATTAAAATATTGCCAAATTATGCATTAAATGATAGTAATTTTTAAACATGAGAGATAGCTAAAAAATGTAAAGGATTCTGTGAAAAATGTCTTCATATACAACAAATTTGGCCACATCCCAAGGAACTCTGGAATTCAGAGACAAATAGATACACTTGGAATTTTTATCCCATTGCAGAATGCTTATTTTGGGTATGTAAAATGTTGTGAACAGAAAGGATGACAGACTACAATTGGGATTTTAAATTACACTACTATGTGCCCTAAGCCAATTTTTTTGCTTACATTCACATACATACCATATTTCACAGATTCTAAGATGCACATTTCTCCCCACACTAAGTACCACTGAAGCACTGTGTCAGTTCAAATTGATAGTAATGTTTTTCTCTTTCTCAGTAGTACACAAAATAATGGCACATCTAGCAACCAATGGCATATTGATTTAATGAACTATAGTAATTCTAGCTGGAATAGATGGGTCATATTCTGTTGCTCACATTTATATGGACCCAATTCACACTGTATTCAGCACAAGCTGTGCACAAATTCTGGAGCCAGAAATCAAACTAGGGACAGTGATAGAATGTAACATACTGAAGATAGATTTGAGTAGAGTTGAATCTTTTATTATTATGGTAATCAGGAGTTCCAAGGTTGCCTTAGTCTTATTATAAACTATTTTATTTTGGTGTTTGGGGTACTACATAAAACAGGACATGAAATCATAGTTTATGTGAAATAAGGTCATTTATAAGGTATAGATGCCATCTAAAATGTGGGTCTTATAAGCTCAGTTCAACATTAATGCTGTCTCTCTACTGTGAAAGTTATTTATTTAGTTATTTTTTGCGGTACTGGGGATTGAACCCAGGGGCATTCTACCTCCGAGCTACACCCCCAGCCCTATTTTTTTTAATTCTTTATTTTGAAACAGGGTCTCACTAAGTTGCGGAGGGGCTCATTAAGTAGCTGAGGCTGGTCATGAACCCAGATCCTCTGGTCTCAGCTTCCCAAGTACTGGAATTACAAGTGTGTGCCACCACACCCGGCTGTGAAAGTTAATTTAAATTCCATAAGGATAAAATAACAGGCCTATGTATGTATTTGTGTACATATAGATCAGGGAAGTAATTTTACTTTAGAAAAGGAAATCATTTGATTGTCCAGCCTGGCAAGTTGTTACCTGATCAAGGCAGATAACAGTTCATGCTAAGCATGTAGTAAAGAATGCTAATTCCATGTATTTTATGTACTATGTACCCTCTAAAAGGATGACGGAATTGCTGAGTTATATGTAATTAAAAGCCTCATTGAAAAGCAGCATTTTAATCATTAGATATATATCAAATAAGACTTTTGTTGAATAAAAAAGTAAGCTTTCCAAAGTTAGACTATTTAAGTTATTTAAATACTGCCTCTCAAGCAAATTAAAGGGATATGAATAAGGAAAGAAGAAGTGAAATTATCTCTGTTTGCAGATGACATGATCCTATACTTAGAAGACTCAAAAAACTCAAACAGAAGACTTCTAGAGCTGATAAATAAATTCAAAAAGTAGCCAGAAACAAAATTAACTTACAAAAATCAATAGCTTTTCAATACACCACCAACAAATCCACTAAAAAAGAAATCTGTAAAACAATTACATTCACAATAGCCTAAAAATAAAATAAAATAAATAAAATAAAATACTTGGGAATAAAGGTAATCAAGGAGATAAAAGATCTCTATAATGAAAATTATGGATCACTGAAGAAAGAAATTAAGGAAGACCTTAGAAGATGGAAAGACCTCCCATGTTCTTGGGTAGGCAGAATAAGTATTATCAAAATGGTTATACTACCAAAAGTAATCCATAAATTCAATGCAACCCTTATCAAAATATCAATGTCATTCTTCAAAGAACTAAAAAAAAAAAGGTTCTAAAATTCTTATGGAAGAACAAAAGACTCAGAATAGCCAAAGCAATTCTGAGCAATAAGAACCATGTTGGAGGCATTACAATATCTGACTTAAAATTATACTACAGAGCTACAGTAACAAAAACAACATGATATTGGCATAAAAACAGATTTAGAATAGAAGGTACAGAGGCAAATTTTCATTCTTATAGCCAGCTGATTTTTGACAAAGGTGACAGAAATATATGTTGGAGAAAAGGCAGCCTTTTCAACAAATGTTGAGAAAACTGGATTTCCATATGTAAAAGAATGATACTAGACCCTTATCTCTCACCCTGCACAAAAGTCAACTCCAGATTGATCAAACCTATAAATTAGATCAGAAACTTTGCAAATTCTAGAAGAAAACATACTCTCCAACACATAGGCACTGGTAGAGATTCCTCAATAAGACTCCCAAAGCTCAGGAAATAAAACCAAGAATCAATGAATGGGATGGCATCAAATTAAAAAGCTTCTGCATAGAAAGGGAAGAAATCAAGAGTCTAAAGAGAGAGCCTACAGAATGTGAGAAAATCTTTCCCAGCTACTCTCCTATTAGAAGACTAATATCTAGATTATTATATAAAGAACTCAAAAACTTAACACCAAAACCACAAATAACCCAATCAAAATATGGGCAATTGAACTGAATAAACACTTTTTTTTTTTGCAGTACTGGGGATTGAACCCAGGGACATTCTACCTCTGAGATACATCCCCAGCCCTATTTTTATTCTTTATTTTGAAATAGGGTCTCACTAAGTTGCAGAGGGCCTCACTAAGTAGCTGAGGCTGGCCACGAACCCAGATCCTCCTATCTCAGCCTCCCAAGTACTGGGATTACAAGTGTGCACCACCACGCCCGGCTGAATAGACGCTTTTCAAAATAAAAATACAAACAGTCAACAAATATCTGAAAGAATGTTTAACATAATTAGCAATCAGGAAAATGCAAATCAAAACTACACTGAGATTCCATCTAATTCCAGTTAGAATGGCAATCATCAAAAATTCAAATAATAAATGCTGGCAAGGATGTGGGGAAATAGAAACACATATACTTTAAGGGATTGTAAATTAGTACAACTACTATGGAGATCAGTATGGATGTTTCTTGAAAGTCTTGGAATGGAACCAACATATGACCCAGCTATATCACTCCTTGGTATCTTTCCAAAAGAATTAAAGTTAGAACACCAAAGTGATACATGCATACCCATGTTTATAGTAGCACAATTCACAATAGCCAAAATATGGAACCAACTTAGGTGTCCATTTACAGATGAATCAATAAAGAATATGTGGTATATAAACACAATGGAGTTTTACTCAGTCATAAAAAAGAACAAAATTATGTCATTTCCAGGAAAATGGATGAAACTAGAGAACATTATACTAAGTGAGATCAGCCAGTCTCAGAAAGTCAAGGGTTATATGTTTTCTCTCATATGTGGACACTAGAGAGAAAATAGGAAAGAAAAGGGACTTCAGAAAAATGAGGAGAGAAAAACAGTGGAAGGGGATTGAGGGAGGGAGAAGGGAAAGAAAAAAAGAGGGTTGAAGAAGGCACTAGACCAAATAATGTTATGTTCATATACAAAGGTATCACTACCAATCTCATTAATATATATGGGGAGGGAGGAGGTAGCAGAATGGGGTGTAGAGGGAAACACATCAAGAGATGTTGTGTCCATATATGAATGTATCGCTTTGAATCTTACTATGATGTATAATTACAGTGTACCAATAAAATTATTTTAAAAATAAATAATTACAGTCTCTCTATTTCCTTCCCTCTCTGAGAGGAGACCTGGTCATAAGGAAGGTTTAACTTATGACATTTGAATATGGACCAAAGATGTCTTTAGGCTACCTAAACTCACATGACAACATGAAGTTATACTAACATATACAAATATACTCAGAGCATGGATAATTGTCTTAATGTCTGCAAGCTGTTTAATATTTGTTCAAAATTTTTTTTTCCTTTTGGTGCTTGGGAATCCAATGTATGGCCTTGTGCATGCTAGATAAGTTATCTGTCACTGAGCCATACCCCCAGCCCTATTTGTTCAATCTTAAGTGGTATATTAAAAGAGAGACTGAAAGTAGAGTTGGCTAACTAAGATGGCTGCATTAGTTGTTCTCCACCTTCAATATTATTTGCTGCTAAACCCAATTCTGTTAACCTTTCCTTCTTGAGACTATCAAAACTCCATCCTTGATCCCAATGGTCCTAAATTCTTTGGTTTCTTCCCCTGGGTCTTCATCAAAGGATTCTCTTTCTTAGTCTTTCCTTAAAATATTAATGTTCTCGATAGTAGCACCAGTGCCATCAGACCTCTCATTCTTACTGAAGACAACTGGTCAACAACTGTAATTTCATTGATACTGTAGGGGTATCCACATCTTTCTCTTTGTCTCCTGGGTTCTAGATCTCTATATCCAGTTCATGCTGGATGTCACACAGACACCTCAGTCTCCACAAAATCACTCATCATACATCTTTGATAAACCAGTTCTTCTTGTATTCCCTCTCTTTGGAGGAAGAACTATCATATACCCAGTTATCCAGGTAAAAACTTAGACATGACTCTGCCTTCTTGCCCTCTCTAACATTCAGCTGATCTTCAAGTTGTGCTGATTCTCCTCCTCAGTGTCTCTGAAACCATCCCCTCCTCTTCCAATGCTGGTACCTCCTTAGTTCAGAAATATTATCTCAGGGGTCATAAAATATTCTCAAATTTTCTCAAATAATAAAAGCCTGCCAAACTAGTTCTGCCCTAATTCTATCTACCTCCACACCATTACCAGACTAATCTTTCTAATATACAGAAATATGTGGTAATATTTCCAATTTCTGGCATTATCAC